>JADBJO010003619.1:60000-62500 GCA_016801955.1 Conus betulinus | reverse complement strand
ACACATACACACACACACACACGACACACACACACACACACACAGAGAGAAACAGACACACACAGACACACACACACACACACACACACACACACACACACACCATAAGCAAGCCAGTGCATTATCCAGCATGGGAGCTTCATACATGGGGGTATTGAGCTGACTCTTTCTGGTTTCCAATTCTATACAGTGACATCTTTCTTCGAGATGACCAGACACAGCTGACCGCTCAGACTGTTGGCACATTTCAGACTTTCCCTTGCATCCTTTTGGAATCCTCAAGCATAAGGTCAAAGGAGTCTTTTTATGCTGATCACAATTCTTTTTTTTTTTTCTGCTACTTTTTTCTTTGTACTGCATACTTTCCATTCTCCTTCCTAGGCCTTTCAGGGGTGATCTTGGATTTTTTCCACTGTGATCTTCCACGCATGGTGGTTGTATATCACAAGTCGATTAAAATAACTAATAAATTTGAATCCCTATCAACCTCTGACATTAACTTGTCCATACGAGCCTGTGCTTAATGATATGGATATAACTCACCTTTCACATTCACTAACATTATCAGACGAGTTCTACTGATGAGTGTCACCCTGGAGGGAAAAAGCTTACCAGACTGGTGTATCCAAACGATTCTGCTCACAAGACAGAATTAGATGGGGTCCTTAAGCTGACAGTGATGGGGTTAATATCAACATCCTCTTCTTCATAGATGGTACCCCTAAGGTGACCGCGATGGGGTTAAAATTAACATCCTCTTCTTCATAGGTGGTGCCCTTATGCTGACAGTAAAGGGATCAACATTAACATGTTCTTCTTCATTCCCCCAAACTTCAACCCTCATGTTTGCCATACACCTTTGCCAAGCCATTGGCATAATGGTGGAGACATTTGTTGTTGTTTTCTTATGTTTTTCCCCCCCTTTTTTTACATTTGTTTTCGCCTATGCCCTGCACAACACTGGTTGGTTGATTTTTTTCTTTCTAAGGGACTACGGGATGAAACAGAAAAAAAAAAAAAGACTGACTGCCGGTTGAAGATGAAACAAGGAAACACTGTCCCTAACAATGTTGGTAAACAGGAACAGAATGGCTGCTGGCTGGAGATGAAGCAGGAGAGCACGGAATCGCCCTCAACCTCAAAGCTTCTTTTAAAATTCTGTTCGTTGAGCCTCTTTACTATCAAAAGATCCTATAATGAAATAAGAATCTACTCATCTAGGCACATATAATGCAACTAAAGCGCTGACTTGACCTTTTATTTAAAAAAAAAAAAAAAGGACATACCATACCGTAAGGATTGTTAAAGAAATTTAGGTCTATGTCTACTACAAACAAAAAGCTTCTCAGCACGAATATCAGTTAAATTGACAACATCTATAGTGTGCTGAAAACTGGTAGCTGCATACATGACACGCTGGTCGGCGTTGAATACCAGTTCACTCTTGATTCTAGTTATGGTGGGCCACACGCTATTCACGATCGACAGTCCACACAGTCCAGTAACCAGGAAGTTCCAGAAACAACAAAACCATCACCTATGATCGTGTTACAAGTCTTCTCTGAAATCTAAAACTGCTTTGTTTCCACCCAAGTACCTCGAAACAACTGTCGGTAATATATCGGACAAAATCTACTGTACCTTACCGAGTCTGCTGCAGCAATCTTTCCCCAAAACCGAAACCAACAGGAAAATCGGGAAAAGTATTTTCACTAAATTTAGAAACAGGGGACAATACTCAAGAAACCATTATGGTTGTCTCACTTGTATGAGGTCAGAAGGTCAAGACAGGAAGATTCAGCATTTCGTAAGTTGTTATTAATAGATGAGGACAAGGAAATTATCGTCAAAGAATGTGCGGAGTTAAAGTCTTCTGGTTTGATAAACGTATTCCAAAACGCACTTAACAATCAAATAAAACGTTTGGTGTTATAAAGAGGAACACATTTCTGAAATGATTTGTATTTGATTTGCCTATGATGGGCCAATTGGGCGTACTGTTCGGAATATCCAGAGTTGAAAACGTTATTGGCGTTATTTCAAAAGGCGCAAAGAGGATGAAGAATATGATTAAAAAGGATTTATAGAGAGGTAGGTGGGGCTTCTTAAATGACTAATTCTTTAAAGGCAAATGAGAGTCAGGGATGTTCCTGCACAAACGGCCTTCAACATTTTCTAACCTTGTTATAACCAGAAACAGACGGTGCAGACAAAATATTTATACTAACTGCAGTAAATGTTACAAACCGCAAAGACTGAGACTTTCAGACAGAGAGGGAGAGAGAGAGAGAGAGACAGAGAGAGAGAGAGAGAGAGAGAGAGAGAGAGAGAGAGAGAGAGAGAGTGTGTGTGTGTGTGTGTGTGTGTGCGTGCGTGCGTGCGTGCGTGTGTGTGTGTGTGTGTGTGTGTGTGTGTGTGTGTGTGTGTGTGTGTGTGTGTGTGAACGACACCCTGATAGAGCCCCTCATGGTCAGTAGAACATGCTGCTTCTTCACGGCAG
>JADBJO010003619.1:40000-45000 GCA_016801955.1 Conus betulinus | reverse complement strand
GACGTTCTCATACTGCTATAGACAGTGTCACTACTGGAGCTGTCTCAGGGTGCTCGTTGGCGGTGTTCATCGTTGTTGAGACAGTTTACCTCCGAGCTGTGTCCCTGTGGAGATGCCAGTGGATCTTTCTGTACAAACACGAACAATAAATTCCTCTTTTCTGTCATGCTCTTTGACCGTATCTTTTCTGTTATTGTATTACTTTACATCACAGTCGTCTGACCTTTTTCTCCTCGTATTTGTGGACCGTTCTCATGTCTGTGTTCTGGAAACTCTCAAACTTCTGCAGCGTAGTTCCAGTGTCAACAAGGGATTCCATGTGGGGATCTGTAGGCTATGCGCTGACAAGGGATTCCATGTGGGGATCTGTAGGTTATACACCAACAAAAGATTCCATGTGGGGATCTGTAGGTTATACACCAACAAAAGATTCCATGTAGAGGTCTGTATCAATGTAAGATTTCAACTGGAAATCTGCAGGTCCTGTATTAACAAGAGATTCCATGTAGAGTCTGTATCAACGGGATATTTTAACTGCTGATCGTAGGTTCTGTTTCAACAAGGGATTCCATGTAGAGGTCTGTATTAACAAGGGATTCCATGTAGAGTCTGTATCAACGGGATATCTTAACTGGAGATCTATAGGTTCTGTTTCAACAAGGGATTCCGTGCGGAGTTCTGTAGACCCAGTGTCAGTAACGGATTCCACATGGAATTTTGTTGGTTTAACGCTGACGACTTGTCCACTGAAAAAGCAATGATTAGAATAGGAGACCATTGTCTTTCGAAGCGCAAGGATGGAATTGAGTGTGTAATTATCTACTTTCAGTTGTCACTTCATGATTCTTTTATCGAGCAACAAACTCATGTCATTGAGTTCTAATATGTGAAGCTGAACATCTTTGGAAGGATGAATCAAGAAAGCGGTTACAGAGAGAGAGAGAGAGAGAGAGAGAGAGAGAGAGGGAGAGAGAGAGAGAGAGAGAGAGAGAGTACACAAGTTCTTTTGTTTATCTGTAAAAAAAAATATTGGGATAACATAGGAAGGATTTGATATTTCGAAAGTTTTCGGTGTGAGGCATATTTTTTTTTTTTTTTTACTTTAGTTTTATGTCCCTTCACGTTAATATGATGTTAGACAAATCATCGTGAGAAATTGTAAGCTTCAAAAGTGATATCATCGGGTCATCACGTACACACACACACACACACACACACACACACACACACCACACGCACACGCACACACACACACACGCACGCACGCACGCACGCACGCACGCACGCACGCACGCACGCACACACACACACACACACACACACACACACACACACCACGCACTCGTGCTCACGCGGGCATGTTCACAACTATATGCACAAACACAGGCACATTTATAAACACAACTATGGCTATCATACATACATAGTATTTGCACATTTTTGCATTATTACATGCATTATCGTGTGTGTGTGTGTGTGTGGGGGGGGGGGGGGGGGTGTGCGTGTGTGTGTGCGCGCGCGCGCGCGCGTGTGTTTGTTTATACGTTGCATGTCCAGAAGTAAATAAATCAGATACATATGTAACTCAAAGTTCCAGCTGAGCCTCCTTTCTGATTGGTCAGCACATCATCACGTGATACTGATTTCAGGACTCCATTCATGACGGCAACACGATTCATCACCGTCGTCTGTTTGCCCGTCTTCCTTCGGAGAACAAAGACGACCATCGTTCTGTGGATCTTCCCGCAGGTATGGGACATAACAAGCGTCAAAGGGTTGCAATTTTCACTGATTTCGTCCGGGCAGGAATGGCTCAGTCGGCAGCAGAGCGCCAGACCGGCCATCCTGGGGTTTGCGTAGTTCGAGTCTCCACAAGGCCGTTTTGTTACAGGGGAATTTTTCCCTCGGAGTTAATATTGGTACTGACTCCATTTCCCCAAAAAGTACTTCGAATGAGACCATAATTCGAGGTTCTGTGTGTGAAAGTGCGGATAACATCTTGCACGCAGGTAAAATCCCATTGCCAACTTTCGTAAGAGGGGGCCAGTTTGGCAGCTGGTATAGATGACACGAATACCATGGCGTGCATCTTTAGTGGAAGAAAGCCAACAAAAAACAAAGGAATGAGTGAAAAAGTGTGCGACTGGTATCGAAATGAGGCGAATGCTTAGCGGCAGCGGGCAGCTCTTCAGTGGGGTTCTACCCAGGTAGGCAGACTGTAGTGTAGACGAGCGGTCGTCTCTGATCGAGGATAGGCGCAATGTAGATAATACCGATGACGATAATGTTCGTTCAGAAAACAGTAACTGCATGAAATGATTTTTTTTTTAATTTAAAGTAGTTATTACGTTGGTTTTATACCGTATGTTAACTTTTGCCGCGAAAGGTTGAAAGTGATACGGAAACAGACTGATTCATGAAACAGTAACCGCTTGAAATGATGATTGCTTTTTACTTTTAAAGTAGTTGTTATGTTAGCTTTGTGCCGTTTGTTAACTTTGCAGATAGATTTAAAGTGATATGGAAAAAAATTGACCCAGACTTATGAGGTATTGATGAAAGGCATCGACTACCAGTTCCATGATGACATTGGACACTTCTTTCAGCTGACCCGTTTGGACAGGCAACCTCATTCCATTTTCAGTACGAATCACTGAGAAGACAACGACACTGAAAGTTTAGACAAATCAGATACCTCAACTCAAAACGTGCCACTGAGCTGTGCGTACATTGGTCAACATGTCACGTGCCATACTTCCCATGGCAAACCCTTTGTCGTCAGGCATCACCTTCTAAAGAGACTGACATGACGACATTCGGCTTGATGGCTGACCAGCAGTTTGGGTTGTCTTGTTACGCCTCGTTCATCTCCTGTCCTTGCTGAAGTGTTGTGCTAAAATCAGCTCCATGCAGAGGAATCAAGTGGCATGACAAACAAAATAATACAGTAAATGGAACGAATGAAATGCGAAGAAAGGGAGGAAGGAAGGCAGAATGTTCAAAGGAAGAGAGAGAGAGAGAGAAGGAAGGAAAAAGAAAAGAAAAAAGGAGGAACAGTAAAGGGGAGAAAGGAAAGGAAGAAGAAAAGAAGAAAAAAAAAAAAAAAAAAAAAAAAAAAAGGAAAGAAAGGAGGATTTACCATTTACCATTAGTTTGAAGCCCGGCTGATCGATTGGGAAAGGTTTTATCAGAAATATAGGAAGACAGCTGAAGGTCTACAACGGTAACAAACAGGAAACCCTCACCACCAGGGAAACTTCACAGTAAGGCATCAGTGGAACGCCAAGTGTGCCTTGTATGAGATCACGTTGGCTGAGAAAGGGCATATTTAGTTTATCCACAGAAAACGTTCATAATAAATGTGGCCACGTCACAAAATTCTTTTCTTCTTCCATGGCCACTCCCATTACGTGTCTGTTTCTCCGTCTCAGATGAAGTCTGCCAATCTCTACAGATCCTTAAGGCTGCCCTGGAGTTGGTGTTGACCAGACCCGGTCCTCTCTGCAGCGTGTGTTGGACAGTTCTGGAGGATGTGGTCTGCAGTCACATGTTCCTCTCCACGGGGACACTTCAAGTGCCTCTCTGTCTAAGGCCAACTGTTGTGAACGTGTGTCTCAGGGGGTTGTGGCTGGTCCTGGAAGATCTGCACCTGCTCCCATCGCTGTAGGAGAAATAAGCTGTTGTTTCGGTGATAGTTGAGATGCTGGAACTGCCACCTCTTTCTCTGATACCCCGTGAGGATGGTCTTTTCTTCATCGTAGGACAAAAGGTAGCTGGTGTTGCTCATTTTGAAAACCCTTCTGGGCCAGTGTGTGTTCCTTTTCGTTGCCTCTTATGACGCAGAGTGCTAGTACCCACTGTGGGAGACGTATTTTGCTCTTTGGCACTCGGTGCAACCAGCGCTGCTCGGGGAGGATTCAGCTCTTTGTTCTGGGAGTTCCTAAGGACCTGGAACACAATGAGAACGTTTAGAGAAGATGGTCACCTGACTTGTTCTTCTTGCATAAACATGCAAGACTCCTTTGTTTGCTTCGCAGAGGTCCTTCTGTCTCAGCTGTGAAATTGGTAGAGTGTTTTAAACATGAGGACAGCAAACATCTCCCCCCCCCCCCCCCCCCCCCCCCCCCGTGTATTTGATAAAAATTCAAGCTCCACTCCTCCCGTTACCTCAGTGTTTGAATCATCCGTGAAGACAAGGGTCCAGTCTTCTTGGGGGCACTGGTTCCAGAAATGCCCCATAACCAGGGACCTGCGCTGCATGTCTGACTGTACTCCTCTCCTCTCCTCTCCACTCCAGAGCTGCTGGTGACGCTGGCTGGGAACAGGTGCGTCTCCAAGATAGGATGACACATCTATCAGGACAGGCTTTGCTCTGTGTTCTGGCATGATTGGCATTGCTCTTTCCGGGCGTTTTGACTTGTGGATGAAGCTGTCTCTTTGCAACTCATTTTGGTAGGTGGATGAAGCTGTCTCTTTGCAACTCATTTTGGTAGGTCTGCCCATTCTGCCATTCAGTCTGTGGTTTTTCAAGACGTTTGATTTTTTGTTGTTGCCCTGATGATTAATTTTCTTCCCCCCAGTGACTGTAGCCCAGTGATTCGTTCCATCTTTTGGATCCGGGTATATCTCACAGCACCTGTGGTGAGTCGCATGGCTTGGTTCCGGATCCTGTTGACCTGTTCAAAATTGGACTTTCCAGCGACTGGCTCGACTAAAATTCCGTACTCTGCTAAGTTCCGTGTAGACGTTTTTCCAGGATGCGTTGTTCAGTTCCTTAATCCATCCCTGCCAGTTTGCTCATGATAGGTGATCTCAGCTTGGCCTCTCTCTCTCTCTCTCTCTCTCTCTCTCTCTCTCTCTCTCTCTCTCTCTCTCTCTCTCTCTGAACGACAAACATATACCGTAGGGAACGTCGACAATATATGCCGGCACAAATAGTCGCCAACAACCAGTTATACCAGGGAAACAATTTGTACCATGACAGCCGGCAATGACAAGGT
>JADBJO010003619.1:22500-37500 GCA_016801955.1 Conus betulinus | reverse complement strand
GTGGATGGTTCTGTTGGCTTTATGCTGTTGCAAAGATAAGGCCTTTTTCCGTCGTTTTTTTTTTTTTTTTTTTTGTGGAATGGCGATTTCCAACTACTGGTGGCCTGAGATGGGCGCTTATGAGGCATGGAACTCGACTTTCTCCTGCATCCACCCCCCCTCCCGTCCTTTTGCCTTCCTCCTCCCCTACTTCCCTACTCTCTCTCTCCCCCCCCCCCCCCCCCCCCCCCCCCCACACACACACACACACACACAGTGCCTTGCCCTCCATCTCCCTAGGTCGGTCTCCAAAGGTTGAGCGCCACTTTGAGATTATCAAGAACTGGACGTTACGGATCGTCAATGCGTGGTGTTATGCTTTGAGGCGTGTCAATGCCCGTCTTCTCCTCCTACTTCACCGACAGCTGTAGTCTGTTGTGCCTTGTCCTGAGCTCCTGATCCATGAGCCCTGCCCTGGGAGTCCAGGAAGGATCAGTTCTCCGTGGGTCGTACCCCGAGGTTAGGGCTTTTAAGGCGGCTCATTACTGGCTGCTGGCGTTGTCATCAGACATCTAGGCCACTTTTTAAGGAAAAGTCCTGCTGCAGGCTACCCCAGCCCATCCCGCTAGACACCCCCGCCAGTTGTGCGGGATTGTTTGTTTAATTCAAAGCCAACCCTTACTTCTGAAGGTCTTTCCCCTATCCACCACCTGAGGTTCTGCTTGGCGGGGCATGGTTTCCCCTACTACATAGTAGAACGCTGAGCAATGAGTACACCACCATGCCCAAGACTAAATCTACTGTGAGAAAAATTCTTTTTCATGTGGATTATCTTATCACCGCAAAAAAGTAGTTTTCATGGGGAAAAAAAACGGGTGACTTTCTCAGGAAAACTGTCGAGGATCCTTTATGGGTCACACCTCGGGGTTAAGGCTTTTAAGGCGGCTCTTTACCATCTGCTGGTTTTGTCGTCAGACATCTAGGGCCCTTTTCAGGAAATAGTCTTGCTGCCGAAAAACTCCATTCCATCCTGGCAAACATCACGGCTGGTTGTGCGGGACTGTTTATTTAATTCAAAGCCTACCCTTGTATCTGAAGGCCTTTTTTCCTGTCCGCCTGTCTTCATCGTAGGGAATGGTTGCTCCTATGATATAGCAAAGTGAAGGGCAGTGAAGATATTACCATTTCAAAGACAAAGTCAAATGCGAGACAACTTTCATTATCGTGTGACTTACCTAAGCACCACAGAAAAGAGTTCCTTTCGTGAGAAAACGGCTGATTTTTCTCAGGAAATCAGTCAAGGTTCTTTATGGGTAAACAACTTTTTTTTCTATAATAATTAGTCGTTGATGCTTTAAAAAAATCCTGAATAACTAACTGTTTTCAATTTTTAACAGAAAAGTATTTTCTCGTTATCAGTACTTATCTGTTTTGAGTACTCATGTGTTCACGAGTTGTTAGCCATTTTTTCCCCACAAACATCGGCAATTATCAGTCTTGATGAAAATGAGTGTTTTAGCATTAAACACGTGCAAAACCAATAGCCACAATTGTCTAAATTAGAGGCTGCCATATATGTATATATCATCAGTCTGCTTGATAGTTGGTGGCATGATGCAGATTCCAGTACTGCATTCCTGAACAGACCATTCATTTTTCAGCTCCTGTGAACTGCTGTTAATATTAGAGAAATAACCCCTCTCTCTCTCTCTCTCTCTCTCTCTCTGGTTCAGTCCTTGCATCTCTTTCTCTCTGTCTCTCTCTCTGTCTCTCTGTCTCTGTCTGTATGTCTGTCTCTCTCTCTCTCTCTCTCTCTCTCTCTCTCTCTCTCTCTCTCTCTCTCTCTCTCTCTCTCTCTCTCTCAAACATTGGTTGTGTTTTATGTAAGTAATTTGACTAATATAGTAGAAACGTATGTTCCTGACTGTGGCTTGAGTGATCACTTTCCAATTTGTTTAACGTGGTCAAAAAGGGG
Source organism: Conus betulinus (assembly GCA_016801955.1). NCBI lineage: Eukaryota > Metazoa > Mollusca > Gastropoda > Neogastropoda > Conidae > Conus > Conus betulinus. Next base: position 35,546 of record JADBJO010003619.1, on the reverse strand, counting down.
CATAAAAATTCCTAGATGCACCCACAAATGTATATCCTATCGATGATATAAAACTTTTAATGCGGAAGAATTCCCGAATGATTTAGGTATTGCCGATTTCTCTGACGTTTATCAGCATAATGACTCTGAAAAAGCCCTTACCGCATGATAAACTCATTTCTACACGTTTTTGACAAACACGCCCCATCGACATCTAGAATCAAAAGAGTTAAATCAACAAGAAACCACCATGATTAACTGGTGAAATCAATACAGCTATAGCTATAAATGTTCGTAACAGGTTATTGCGATCAACGGGTAAAGACGAAAAATTCAGGATGTTCGTAACAGGTTATTGCGATCAACGGGTAAAGACGAAAAATTCAGGAAACAACGAAACAAAATAATACCAATGAAAAAGAGCTGCTCGAAAGAACTATTTTAATCAACTAATTTCCTCTAACAATGATACAAAATCCATTTGGTAAACAATAAATCAGTTATCTGATACAAGTTCTTCATCTTCAATCCATTCAGTAATAGATTTATTAGTTGATGATCTGAATATTCATGCGATTACAGTGTCAAATAAAGCTTTTAAGGTGGACGGAACGAATGACAATGATTTGGAAATACTGAAAGAATTTTGTGAATCGAAAAGTGTATTGTCCAAACTCCAGTTTAAATTGATGAGCGATTTTGAAGTAGCCTTTACAAAGAATTGTGTTCATTGAATCAATGTAATTCTCGATGTCTGGATGACTCAGATAACAAGATTCTAAAGACGGCTGCACCATTTATCTCTGAACACCTTACATATCTTATCATCTCTGCGTAAAAAAATGTTACCATCCACAGTCTTTCGAAGATGCCAAAGTGCTGCCTCATCTTGAATTTGGTAATCCATATGATCCTTCAAATTACAGACCAATTTCGATTTTATCTTTTTGTCTAAGCCTTTAGAAAAGCATCTAAAACAAAAGATTCAATCCCATTTTGGTACATACGAATTATTTCATTCCAATCCAAGCGGTTTCAGGAAAGATCATTCTGGTCATTCTGCGGTAGCTAATCTCATAGAACAGTTACATTCAAATATTTATGATGATCTATTCACGGGTGCAGTGTTTGTAGATTTTGTTAAAAGCATCTGACATCAGTAATCATAGTCTTACTTTGAAAAAAAAATTCTGTGTATGGTCTGTCTATACAGTTTATCAATCTTATTTCTTCCTTCCTTTCTAACAGAAGACAAATAGTTTTTCATGACTTTACATCATCCACGTTCAAGCCAGTCAGACAGGGAGTTCCCCAGGGATCAGACTTAGGTCAATTCTGTTTTCTATCTATATCAATGATCTTCCCTTGCACATTTCATTCCTTTGCAAGCTGTTTGCTGACCACACCACTTTTCACAATAAAAGTAGAAACGCAGATCTGGCATTAACAGTTTCACAAAAAAGATGTTAACAATCTTCATCCTCAAAAATCAAAGATAATTCTAATGACGAAAAGACAGAAACGTCACAATATTAAATCTAGATAAGTTGATGTGAAAGTCCATGATCAAATTTTAGAAGTTGATCCTCATAGATTACTTGGTGTTGATAGTAATCTCACTTGGTCTTTTGATATCTCCTCTCTAACTCGTAAACTATCAAAAAAGGTATTTAAGGTTAATATAATAAGCATCTTCTGATCAGTGTATTCGAAAATTATTCTTTCTTACATGTATACGACCTGATATTGACTATGCATCAACATACTGGGACTTCGCTAGTTAAAACTATCTAAAACAACTCGAAAGCTTATTTAGACGATCTGTCAAGCTGATATATCTGATGTCATCTTCTCTTTATGTGAATGATCACAAAACACTTAACATTTTTCCGTTTTACACTAAGATGTGGACTTAATAAAGCTGTTTTCATTTAAAAGATAATGAACAAACTTGTACCTCACCATCTTACTTTCCGTTCACTGATGGTTCCAAATTTGAGTAGGGGGTTACCTCTGCTGTGTATTGTGCGACAGGTCCTCCTCAAAAATGTTCTAAACATATTCCCACTGACAGCTCCATTTACGCTGCTGAGTTAACAACCTTGGTCCTGGCTCTTGAAATGGTCTCTAAATCCAAACATAAAGATTTCCTCTTTTTTTTTTTATCGGACCCCTTTCTGCATTGGAGGCCATTGCCGGCCGTAATCTCAAGCATCCTCAGCAGCTGCTGAAGTTATTCGCACTGCACCCTCTCAGAAATCAGATGGATATAACTTAGTTTTTACCGGGGTTCCCAGCCATGTGGGCTTTCGAAGCAACGAAATGGTTGATGAACTTGTCAAGAGTGCCACAGAAAAAAAGTTGAGCAGATTGTCTATCCCTCACACTGATCTGAAACCCCAAACCCAGGCTTATCTCAAAGACTTCTGGCAAGAGGATTGGGTCTTGCAGACGGATAACAAACTCTTCAAGGTCCGTCCAAACCTGTGGAGTTTTTATCATGTGTCCCGAGGCGGCCGTAAAGAAGAAACAGTTCTGTGCTGATTGCATACAGGCCATCCCTTATATACATCCATTCTTATCTTTCCTTCGAACAGAAGGAAACTTACAAACAAACAAACAAAGCTACAGAGAGAGATCGAATGAAGGGAGGGGGGGGGGGAGAATGGTTGGTTGGGGGAGAAGAGGGATGGCAGACAGAGTGGGAGTGTGGATTAGCAATTTAACGGAATAGGTAATATGTTTAGACGGTGTGTGCTCAAAGTATGGTTTACAGAAGATTTTGCGAATGGACGCTAGTCATTTTAATCGAATAATTAGATTACTGAGACATTAAATGTTATATAAATGTTTCTTGAAAAGTTTTAAAGTATTCGTATTTTGTAGACTCGGTGAAAGTGAGTTCCAGATATGTGGTCCAGAGTAAGCTAGGCTTGTTTTGTGTTGATCTATGCGTGGGTAGGGGAGAAGGAATTTCGCCGTTCAATCTTGTTAAAAAAAAAAAGGGGGGGGGGGGGGGGGCATTGACATAACATGGCATAGTATCTGTCAAGATTGTAAACATAAATGATGCCTTGTTGAGTTCCAGTTGCTGACTCCGATGAAGTATGTTCAGCGCTTTTAGTTTGTCATCTGTTGTTAGCAGTACGGCAAGATGGAATAGTTTTGCTGCGCGTGTATGGAGAGAATTCAGCCTTTTTGTGGACGTCACTACTCCCGTCCCACACTGCTAAATCGTAATTAATACGTGACATTATTATGTGTACACTGAAGAAAAATTTGAGAGAGAGAGAGAGAGAGAGAGAGACGCAACAATGCTTTTTCTTTTTTTTTTGCTTTTCAGTTTATTACAGAGTTTTTTTTTTTTCAATCGGCCAATTCATTGGAGTTTGTGCTGTCAACCGCTACAACAGAACAAAACCAACGAGACAGTAAAGCAGCAAACAATTTGACGACTTTGGCGTTGTAGCTTCATGTTGTCTGCACCAGCCCCTGAGAGAAAACACGGGAAGGATTTTGATTGGATGGATGACTAACTGAATACATGAAATAGTAAGTAAGTAAGCAAGCAAGAAAGCAAGCATGTAGGTGAGTGAGTAAGCAAGTAAGCAAATAAGCAAGTAACAAACAAACACACACTAAATAAATAAATGAGTAGATCAAAAGAATAGCCAGGACACATTCAGATGAAATTTAGATGAGAGACAGACACATGTTGAAGGGCGGGGGGAGGCAGAGAGAGAGAGAGAAAGAGAGAGAGAGAATGAGAGTGAGAGACAGACAGACAGAGTAGACAGAGAGAGAGAGAGGGGCGATGCAAAGGCTGAACCAGAGGGGAGAGAGAGACAGACAGACAGGCAGAGCGAGAGAGAGATTATTTCTCTAATGTTTACAGCAGTTCACGCGAGCTGAAAAATGAATGATATGTTCAGGATTGGAGTACTTGAATTCTGCATCGTGCTACCAAGTATTATGCAGGCTGATATGTGTAAGGTAGCCTTTAACTTCGAGGATTATATTCATTGGTTTTGCACAATTTCATGCTAAAGCAATAATTCTTATCATCAAAACTGATGATTAATGATTTGTATGCGGAAAAAAAAAAGGCTATCAACTCGTGAATACAGTCAAGTGTACTTAAAAAAACAGATAATTGCTGATGACGAGAAAATACTTTTCCTCTTCCATATTAAAAGCAGTTAATTACTTAGGATTTTTTAAACGCAGAAACGCTTAATCATTATTGGGAAAAAAGTTGTTCACCCTTGAAAGAACCTCGACAGTTTTCCTGAGAATATCAGCCGTTTTCCCCATGAAAACTACTTTTTCTGTATGGTTAGATGATCCACATGAGAATGAAATTACTCTCACAGTAGATTTAGTCTTGGACATGGTGGTGTACTCATTGCTCAGCGCTCTACTATGTAGTAGGGGAAACCATGCCCCGCCAAGCAGAACCTCAGGTGGTGGATAGGGGAAAGACCTTCAGAAGTAAGGGTTGGTTTTGAATTAAATAAACAATCCCGCACAACCGGTGGTGATGTCTACCAGGATGGGTTGGGGTAGTTTGCAGCAAGACCATTCCCTAAAAAGTGCCCTAGGTGTCCGATGACAAAACCAGTGGACGGATACGGGCTGCCAGAAAAGCCCTAAATCTGGGAGTGTGACCCTCGGAAGAAGCAGTCTCTCCAGACAGAGCAAAACAGGAAATATAGTTGGTGAACACTAAGGTGAAGGAAGCCATTGCCTGATGTAAGCTAGCCTACATGGAAGGTGCATGGAAGAGACAGCAAAGCCTGGAAACTTGCCAAAGCCCTCAAACAATGAAGCAACATCATGGAGCTAAAGCGACTCTCTATCACAATGGAAACTAACTGACCAGAAAGAAAAGCCACAGATCGCTTTATAGACATCTTTAAACAAATCAAACAAAGTCTGCCCCCTCGTAGATCCAGCATGGAAGAACTGACAAAAGCACTGTGGATGCCTTCACGAAGAGAAGCACACGTTAGCAGTCCGAGCAGACGTGGAGGAGGCTTTCGACAGAGTCTAGTAGGATAGACTGAGGTTCAATTCATGACAGCAGGATGTACTCCTGCATCAGCCAGTACCTCAACAACCGCTGAGCTCCAGGAAAACTCTAGGTCCGGAAGAACAAGAAGAGAGTGTTGAAACAGAGGATATCCCACAAGGGAATCCTTTTTCTCACTCTCTTCCCTCGTCTTTATTGATGACAATATCAAGAAACTGTCAAGAACACTCAAAGGAGCGATTTTTGTGGATAACCTAGCAGTCTGGTGCTCTGAAGAATACCTCTGTAAAGCCCAATTGTGCACCCAGACTGCGCTCAACAAGATTTTCTTGGAGCAAAGACTGGCGAGTCTCCAGTAATACGTCCAAAAACAGCCTTCAGCCATTCCTGCAAGAAGCAAAATGCAAAGCTGATATAGAATTGCCAGATTCTTGCAGAGGAGCCTGCGCCTTGGCACATGTATTGACCTTTGACCCCAGACTCACTTGGAAGCAGCAAATCACAAAGTGCTCAGCAAGGCCAAGCTGAGATCAACTATCATGAGCAAACTGGCAGGGACGGATTAGGGAACTGAAACAACACATCCTGGAAAAAAACGTCTACACAGAACTTAGCAGAGTACAGGATTTTAGTTGAGCCAATCGCTGGAAAGTCCAACTTTGAACAGGTCAACAGGATCCGGAACCGAGCCATGCGACTCACCACAGGTGCTGTGAGATATACCCGGATCCAAAAGATGGAACGAATCACTGGGATACAGTCACCGGAGGGATAAAAATTAATCATCAGGGCAACAACAAAAAATCAAACGCCTTAGAAGCACAGACTGACTGGCAGAATGGGCAGACCTATCAAAAATGAGTTGCAAAGAGACAGCTTCATCCACAAGTCAAAATGCCCGGAAAGGACAATGCCAATCATGCCAGAACACAGAGCAAAGCCTGTCCTGATAGATGTGTCATCCTATCTTGGAGACGCACCTGTTCCCAGCCAGCGTCACCAGCAGCTCTGGAGTGGAGAGGAGAGGAGAGGAGTACAGTCAGACATGCAGTGCAGGTCCCTTGTCTTCACGGATGGTTCAAACACTGAGGTAACGAGAGTAGTAGAGCTTGAATTTTGATCAAATACACGGACTGGAGGGAAGATGTTGCTGTCCTTACATTTAAACACTCTACCAATTTCACAGCTGACACAGAAGGACCTCTGCGAAGCAACCAAAGGAGTCTCGGAGTTTTCTGCAAGAACAAGTCAGGTGGCCATCTTCTCTAACGTTCTCTTTGTGTTCCAGGTCCTTAGGAACCCCCAGAACAAAGAGCTGAATCCTCCCCGAGCAACACTGGTTCTCCTACAATGGGTACCAGCACTCTGCGTCATAAGAGGCAACGAAAAGGAACACACACTGGTTTTCAAAAGGAGCAACACCAACTACCTTTTGTCCTGTGATGAAGAAAAGACCATCATCACGGGGTATCAGAGGAAGAGGTGGCAGTTCCAGCATCTCAACCAACACCGAAACAACAGCTTCTTTCTCCTACTACAGCGATGGGAGCAGGTGAAGATCTTCCAGGACCAGCCACAACCGCCTGAGACACACACTCACAACAGTTGGCCTTAGACAGAGAGGCACTTGAAGTGTCCCCGTGGAGAGGAACATGTGACTGCAGACCACATCCTCCAGAACTGTCCAACACACGCTGCAGAGAGGACCGGGTCTGGCCAACACCAAACTCCAGGGCAGCCTTAAGGATCTGTAGAGATTGGCAGACTTCATCTGAGACGGAGAAACAGACACGTAATGGGAGTGGCCATGGAAGAAGAAAAGAATTTTGTGACGTGGCCACATTTATTATGAACGTTTTCTGTGGATAAACTAAATATGCCCTTTCTCAGCCAACGTGATCTCATACAAGGCACACTTGGCGTTCCACTGATGCCTTACTGTGGAGTTTCACCGGTGGTGAGGGTTTCTGTTGTCACAGTTGTAGACCTTCAGCTGTCTTCCTATCTTTCTGATAAACCTTTCTCATAAACCTTTCCCAGTCGGTCAGCTGGGATTCAAACTAAATGGAAAATACTCCTTTCCTTTCTTTTTTTTTTTTTTTCTTCTTTTCTTCTTCCTTTCTATTCTCCCCTTTACTGTTCCTCCTTTTTTCTTCAGTTTCCTTCCTTTTCTCTCTCTCTTCCTTTGAACATTCCTGTCTTTCTCCCTTCCTTCCTCCCTTTCTTCGCATTTCATTCATTCCATTTACTGTATGATTTTGTTTGCCATGCCACTTGATTCTCTGCATGGAGCTGATTTCAGCACAACACTTCAGCAAGGACAAATAAAAAACAACCTTAAAAGCTACTGCCTGTGTCCAGCAACTACTGTGACGTCAGAGTATTTGCTGAATTCATACATGTGCGTCTCTGGAAACGCTGGATAGCAGGTAGATGGACGGATAGAAAGTCCTGTACACAGACACAAAGACAGGTGGACAGGTAGATGGAGAGGTAAGGGATGGTTAACAGATATTCTATAAAGAGAAAGGAACACAGCATGCGGGGGAAGACATCAGTCAATGTCACTGACAGATGTTGAGGCAGCCTGGCATTACAGTCTCTGGCCAGGCGATGATTGTGGATTCCACGTCTTTCAGTGCGATAGAAAGTTGAGTTTAACATCCTCACAGCAAATGCTTTTAGGGACAAGTTGTTAACTGCAGCAAGCTGCAGCACATGGAATCGTTGTCTGGCGGACCTGTCGGCTGGCAAGCTTTGTTGGAGTATATATCTTTGGCAGGGTAGTCGGTTTCCTTAGGGGAAAGCCTGGGTCAGGTTGTTAGTAGATGATCGATGTTTCTCTTCTATCGTGGTCAGTCATGATGATGGGTGTCTTCCTTGCTGCCCTCCCTCCAAGGCCGTCTTCAGGGCTAGTGGGCGGTCGTCTTCTTTGTTGAGTGGCGATGGTCCTGTGCCGTGTGAGGCCGACCCGGGAGATGTGTATGACAGAAGTCGCCAGCCACTGCACGTTGATCGATTTCTACTTTGGACCTATGATAGACGTTGCAGCCCCCACCGCCCACTTCCCTTACAAAGAGAGGGCCCTGATAGTCATGCAAGCCACAGTGAAGTCGCAGAATGGCAGCGCCTCGTCTTTAAACTGCTCCACTGTCTCGAGAGCTGTCCCCCGGCAACACAGGCTAGTCCCGTCGTTACTGCTGATGCGAAGAAGGTAGTCTGCGCCGCTCCACGCCTGTCTGCCTCCTGGTTGTCTTCTGCTGGTAATGCCACCTCTCAGCAGGAATGGCCGTGATGAGGTGCAGAAAAGGGGTTTTATAAAATGGCTGACTCTTGGAAGTAGCTCTGGTGAATGTAATATAAGTAAATGAAAATGGCAACAGCTGCAGAGGTGTTCAAAGAATTGTCCGTGAAGGGTACCTCAGATTTCACCGTCATAGGTCTTCATAAACAGGCAACAGGAGAGCACACACACATCAGTAAGGATATTTTTTTGAGGAGGACACGAAAGGTAAAGCTCCCACCTGGGACTTTATCAGACTGTCCGTCTTGGATGAAGGGACGTGTTCTGTGTTTGAGTTGGCCACCAGAGGAAACTGCTGGTGCTCCAAGGGATAGAACATCGAGTTTACACTCAGAGTAGATGTTCGAATCCCGCAGGCGTCTGATATCAAACTGGCCATTCTCACGGGCTGTCTTAATGTATGAAGTCTTTCTGGTGCCAGCAAACATGTGCAGGTGTGACCAGGCACAACATTCTCAACACACTCCTGCTCAGGAGATGGACAAGGCAAGAGAGCCACTTGATTCCTCTGCATGGAGCTGGTTTTTAGCACAACACTTCAGCAAGGACAGAAGACGGACGAGGCGTAACAAGAGAGCCAAACTGCTGGTCAGCCATCAAGCGAATGTCGTCATGTCAGTCTCTTTAGAAGGTGATGCCTGACGACAAAGGGTTTGCCATGGGAGGTATGGCACGTGACATGTTGACCAATGTACGCAAGGTTCACCGGCACATTTTAAGTTGAGGTATCTGATTGGCCTAAACTTTCAGTGTCGTTGTCTTCTCAGTGATTCGTACTGAAAATGGAATGAGGTTGCCTGTCCAAACAGGTCAGCTGAAAGAAGTGTCCAATGTCATCATGCAGCTGTGGTAGTTCATGCCTTTCATCAATACCTCATAAGTCTGGATCAATTTTTTCGATATCACTTTTAATCTTTCTGCAAAGTTAACATACGGTACAAACCTAATATTGCAACTACTTTAAAGGTAAAAACAATCGTCATTTCCAGCAGTTACTGTTTCATGAATCAGTATGTTTCCGTATCGCTTTCAACCTTTAGCGGCAAAAGTTAACATACGGTATAAAACCAACGTAATAACTACTTTTGAATTTTAAAAAAAAATCATCATTTCATGCAGTTACTGTTTTACTTATTTATTTGAGCCCTGTCCCAGCTGACGTGGTCTCCAGGCGAGTGGTCTTGTCCTGCATCTGGCTGTGGCTGTGTGACAGGAACACCAGGTCGTCAGCGAAGTCGAGGTCGTCTAGCTGCGTCCAGAGTGTCCACTGTATACCGTTGTTCCTGCCTGTTGTACTGGTCTTCATGATCCAGTCGATGACTAGGAGGAAGAGGAACGGCAGCAGCAGGCACCCTTGCTGAACTCCAGTCTTCATCTCGAAACTTTCGGACAACTGGCCGGCGTGGGCAATCATGCAGTTCATGTCCTGGTAGGTGCACCAGATGAAGGAGATGATCTTCTCGGGGACTCCGTAGTGCCTCAGCGGTTTCCATAGTGTCTTTCTGTCCACATTGCCGAAGGCCTTCTCAAAATCTATGAAGTGATGTAGAGGGGGGGAGTTCCACTCCAGCGACTGATCCACAATGATGCGCAGGCTGGCGATCTGTTCGGCACAGGACTTGTTCCGCCGGAAGCCTGCCTGCTGCTGGTCTCGGAGCTTGGGGTCGACAGCCTCCTTCATCCTCTCCAGTAGAACCCTGTTGAGAACCTTGCCTGGCGTTGACAGGACCATGATCCCTCGGTAGTTGCTGCAGTCCCTGAGGTCTCCTTTCTTCAGCAGCTTGATGATGATTCCATCTTTCCACTGGGCCGGTCCCTCCTCCTCACAGATCTTGCTGAAAAGGCTGTATAGCATGTGGACAGCTGTCTCTATGTCTGAACGAACATTATCGTCATGGGTATTATCTACATAGCGCCTATCCTCGATCAGAGACGACCGCTCGTCTACGCTACCGCCTGCCTACCTGGGGTAGAACCCACTGAAGAGATGCCTGCTGCCGCTAAGCATTCGCCTCATTTCGTTACCAGTCGCACACACTTTTTCACTCATTCCTTTGTTGGGTTTTTGTTTTTGTTTTTGTTATTTTTATTTTTTTGTTTGTTTGTTTTTTACAAAAGATGCACGCCATGGTATTCGTGTCATCTATACCAGCTGCCAAACTGACCCCCTCTTACGAAAGTTGGCAGTGGGATTTTACCTGTGTGCAAAATGCTATCCGCACTTTCACACACAGAACCTCGAATTATGGTCTCATTCGAAGGACTTTTGAGGAAATGGAGTCAGTACCAATATTAACTCCGAGGGAAAAATCCCCTGTAACAAAACGGCCCCGTGGAGACTCGAACTACGCAACCCCAGGATGGCCAGTCTGGCGCTCTGCCAACTAAGCCATTCCTGTCCGGACTAAATAAGTGAAAATTACAACCCTTTTGACGCTTGTTATGTCCCATACCTGCGGGAAGATCCACAGAACGATGGTCGTCTTTGTTCTCCAAAGGAAGACGGGCAAACAGACAACGTTGATGAATCGTGTTGTCGTCATGAATGGAGTCCTGAAATCAGTACCACGTGATGATGTGCTGACTGACCAATCAGAAAGGAGGTTCAGCTGGAACTTTGAGTTATGTTTTTTTTCTGATTTATTTACTTCTGGACATGCAACGTATTCACACACACACGCGCGCGCTCGCGCGCGCGCGATAACGCATGTTATGATGCAAAAATGATGCAAATACTATGTATGTATGATAGTCATAGTTGTGTTTATGAATGTGCGTGTGTTTCGTGCATATACTTGTGCATAGGCCCGTGCGAGCACGAGTGCGTGGTGTGTGTGTGTGTGTGTGTGTGTGTGTGTGGGTGAATGTGTGTGTGTGTGTGTGTGTGTGTGTGCGTGTGTGTGTGTGTGTGTGTGTGTGTGTGTGTGTGTGTGTGTGTGTGTGTGTGTGTGTGATGACCCGGGAATATTACTTTTGAAGCTTACAATTACTCACGATGATTTGTCTAACATATTGACGTGAATAGATATTCAACTAAAGTCAAAGAATATGTTTTCACATCGACAACTTTTCAAAACATCAGATCCTTCATGTGTTATCCCAGCACAATATTTTTTGTACAGATAAACAAAAGAACTTGTATACCTCTCTCTCTCTCTCTCTCTCTCTCTCTCTCTCTCTCTCTCTCTCTCTCTCTCTCTCTCTCTCTCTCTCTCTCTCTCTCTCTGCGAAACTGCTTTCTTGATTCATCCTTCCAAAGATGTTCAATTTCACATATTAGAACTCAGTGACATGTTTGTTGCTCGATAAAAGAACCATGAAGTGACTACTGAAAGTAGATAATTACACACTCAAAAATTAATCCATCCTTGCGCTTCGAAAGACAATCCCCAAGATTTCTTGTTGACACTGGGTCTACAGACCTCCATATGGATTTCTTGTTGACATAGAACCTACAGACCTCCACATGGATTTCTTGTTGACACTGGGCCTACAGACATCCACGTGGATTATTTGTTGATACTTAACCTACAGACATCCACATGGACCTCTTGTTGACACCGGGCCTACAGACATCCACATGGATTTCTTGTTGACACCGGGCCTACAGAAATCCACATGGATTTCTCTGTTGACACTGGGCCTTCAGACTTCCACATGGATTTCTAGTTGACATTGGGCTACAGACCTCCACATGGATTTCTTGTTGACACTGGGTCTACAGACCTCCACATGGATTTCTTGTTGACACTGGGTCTACAGACCTCCACATGGTTTTCTTGTTGACATTGGGCCTACAGACTTCCACATGTATTTCTTGTTTACACTGGGCCTACAGACCTCCACATGGAATCCATTGTTAGTACTGAACCTACAGACCTCCACATGGATTTCTTGTTGACAGCGGGTCTACAGACATCCACATGGATTTTTGTGTGACAGCGGGTCTACAGACATCCACGTGGAATCCATTCTTAATACTGGGCCCAGAGACCTCCACGTGGACTTCTTGTCAATGCAGAACCTACCGATCTCGAAATGGAATCTCTTGTTCTATAGAACCTACAGATCCCCACATGGAATCCCTTGTTAGTGTGTAACCCACGGATTCCCACATGGAATCCCTTGTTAGTGTTTAACCTACAGATCCCCACATGGAATCCCTTGTCAGTGTTTAACCTACAGATCCCCACATGGAATCCCTTGTTAATGTTTAACCTACAGATCCCCACATGGAATCCTTGTCAGTGTTTACCTACAGATCCCCACATGGAATCCCTTGTTAGCGTTTAACCTACAGATCCCCACATGGATCCCTTGTTGACACTGGGCCTACGCAGAAGTTTGAGAGTTTCCCGAACAAAGACATGAGAAACGGTCAGCAAATACAGGGAGAAAAGGTCAGACGACTGTGATGTAAAGTAATACAATAACAGAAAAAGATACGGTCAAAGAGCATGACAGAAAAGAGGAATTTATTGTTCGTGTTTGTACAGAAAGATCCACTGGCATCTTCACAGGGACACAGTTCGGAGGTAAAACTGTCACAACAACGATGAACACCGCCAACAAGCACCCTGAGACAGCTCCAGTAGTGACACTGTCTATAGCAGTATGAGAACGTCAACAACCGCAGCAAATCATCTGATTGTAAGACACTGTCTTCGAAACGAACGAAGCATTGCTAGTGAAAAGTGTCCCTGAATTTAGCAAAATATCAAAAAGAATTAG
>JADBJO010003619.1:0-12500 GCA_016801955.1 Conus betulinus | reverse complement strand
AGAGTTAGAAAGTGGTGTCACTTTGCCCATTTCAGATAACATGTCTTAACAGCAGTACTGCACACACACACACACACACACAGAGAGAGAGAGAGAGAGAGAGAGAGAGAGAGAGAGAGAGAGAGAGAGAGAGAGAGAGAGAGAGAGGAGAGAGAGAGAGAAACAGAGAGAGAGAAACTGATGGATCTGTTGCACTAATTATGACGAACAGACAAGTAAGTTTTTTTTTTTCATTCATCTCGCGCTTGTCCTCCTGACAGAATGTGGTAAATAATACATGAAACTATTATATCATCAGCATCATATGCACAGAGACAGACAGACAGAGACAGAGACTCTTTATTCCCACGGGCAACAAACAGGTGAGCAACAAGATGCTTTTTTCACCTGACCCTTTTCCCTTCGGGAATATAAAATGCTGACAGAGAAAGTGCTAAAAAGAACAATGATGTTACCGTTAAAGAAAAAAAAATTACATACTAAAAGTGACTGTCACACATACGCGCGCACGCGCGCGCAAGCATGCACGCACGCACAAGCATGCACGCACGCACGCGCACACGCACGCACGTGCGCGCTCGGAGATGTGCGTACGCATGTGTGTGTGTGCGTTGCCCTCAAAAATGAAAAAAAAAAAGAAGCATTTCAAACACAAAAACCCCCTCCCACACCCCAACCATTAACCAAACACCCACCTGTCACACAATCCATTCCAAGCACTCTATACACCCAGTGATAATGATGACAAATACCCAATAATAATAGCAATAACAATAGTAACGAATGATAATGATTGAAAATAATAACATTACAATTCAAATATAACACAATGCGCACATACATACATTTGCATTGTCAAACATTACATCTATCGAATAGCATGATCTGAAAAAGATAGAAATACAGAACATATAATAATCACACATAGAAATCAACATGATAGTAAATCAATATTAAAACCAAGCATCTGTTCCGGAAGGGGGCGTACAGCACACATTTTTTGCGCCCTCCAGATTCGCACTACAATTCCCTTTCCTCTCTATCCCCTGTTCTCTCTGCAAATAATTCCATCCTCGCCCCTCGTCACAAGCACCCCACCTCACCCCATCTACCCCTCCGTTCACGACCCACCCTTTTCAAAAACAGAGAGAGAGAGAGAGAGAGAGAGAGAGAGAGAGAGAGAGAGAGAGAGAGAGAGAGAGAGAGATATAAAATTAAATAATCACTGATCATAGATTAGGAGATGCTGTTCATGTATTGCGTCATAAGGTGTGTTTGATATTTGTTTTTAAAGACTCGGAGGCTTGTATTTACATCGATTGAAGTTATAATAGAATTCCATAAGCAGCCACCAGAGTACAACAAGCTTGATTTAAACAGATCTATTCTCGGAAGAAGTACTTTTATTATCTTGTAAACATGACGGATCTTCTTCATTTCGAATCTGTTTTTCAAAGTCACAGGGGCACGGTCGGACATTATTTTAAACATAAAGATAGCTTTGTTGTAAACTAGTTTCCATTTTAGAGGCAGAATTCCTAAATGTTTATATTCTGAGAAAGTAGGGGAGGAGGACTTCAGGAGGATCAGTTTAATGGCACGTCTATGTAAACTGAATAAAGGTTTTTAAATATTATCACTAGCCGAATCCCATATTGTTGAGGCATAGTTTATGTAAGATTCAACATAGGCATGAAAGAACAACTTACGGCTATGTTGGTCTAAAAAGTGTTTCATTCTGGAAAGCTGGTAAATCTTTCTGGACACATTTTTACATAATAACGCAATATGATTCGACCATGACAGATTGTTATCAATAATAACACCTAGGATCATATGGTGATCAACTTCTTCGAGATTTTCACCATTAATACAAAGGTAATGATTGCTGCAAGAAAGATTTTGACGTTTTTGTCTAGTAGTAATTAATAAGTATTTAGTTTTTTTTGGGGGTGGGAGTCGCATATGATTAAGTTCAGACCATTCCAATAACTTATTGATACTTTCTTGTAAGGAGATAAAAATGCTATCTAATTTATCGTGACAGGTGTGGATAGTGGTATCATCGGCAAACATCTCACATAAAGTTGTAAAAAACAGAGTCAGTTAGGCCATAGATCTTTAATTTCTCAAGTAGAAGACTGTGGTCGACGACATCAAATGCTTTCATAAAGTCTACTACTAGAACATCTGTGATTTTATTATTGTTTATGTTAATAAGCCACTGGTCCACAAGATTAGTTAATGCTGTGTGACACACCAAATGATTTCTTGTATGGCGATCTGGGTAGATACCCTTTATATATATACTTAAACTCTCATGTGAATTGTATTAAATTTTTAGTTAAAATTGACTGGTATGGAGGAACACAGATTACCGTATAAAGCATACAAAATGTTATGTTCTTTGACAAAAAGGGAAGGCGCAAGTGGGTTACAAAATGTTCGTACAACTATAGACAAGTGTTGTTTTTTCTTCTACTCGGGTCAGTCAAGGTGTAGAGTCGGTTTCAACATTTATTAAAGAATTTAGACAGAGAATAACTGATTGCAGGTGGCAAGAATGGGACAATTACACGCAAACGAGTGAGAGATATAGATTTTATAGAACGTTTAAAACTAGTTATTTAAGGGAGTTTTATGTGTCTATGAACATAAGTAAATTTGTAAAGAATACCCAAATTTAAGTTAGATTTAGGGCGTCATCTACATTGACACATTCTTTAAGGTATACAGGAACAGCTGAGTCACAGTTGCTATGTCCACTATGTTCATCTGCTGGGGAAGATGAAATCCGTTTTGTCCTTTTGTGTCCAGCTCATAGTGATTTAAGAAGAGAACTTATCCCAAAAGTGCTATATGAATCCATGTAAGTTCAGATTATGCCTCCTACTGTCATCAACTAATGTTGTAACAATGCGGAATTTGTCGGATTACTTGTATAAAACCTTAGCAAGACGTCCCGTCGCCATTAGTTAGATGCTCAATCTGTCATGTTGCATTGTGTCTGTAGCTATTTATTACACTGTATATAGTTACTGCTTGTAACTGTATTGTGATTGGATTGAGGCCTCATCCGAATGGGCCAATGGCCTTCTGATTAAAGAATTCATTCATTCATTCATTTCATCATTCATTCATTCTTCTTCTTCTTCTTCTTCTTCTTCTTCTTCTTCTTCGCTAGAGAGAGACATTTGTTTGTTTTATTTGTTTTTTTGTTTTGTTTTTTTTTTTTTTTTTTTTTTTTTTTTGGGGGGGGGGGGGGGTGTTGTTATTGCGGTTAACATGAAGATGAGATTTCCCGATCAAACTAAGCCACATCCAAACACACAAACAAACGAACAAACAAACACCTTGCTTGCCGATTCAGTGAAGCCTGAGTGTGTGGCGTATTGAGACAGCCGCGAGACATTTGGAGCTCTGTGTGACAGCTGTGCGTGGAACGAGGGAACTGGATGTTTATTTTTCTTGGTTGACATGAAATGTGAAAGTAGAAGGGGGGTGGGGGGTGGACAGGAGAAATCATGATCGATTGTGTGTGTGTGTGTGTGTGTGTGTGTGTGTGTGTGTGTGTGTGTGTGTGTGTGTGTGTGTGCATGGAAAAGGCATAACAGAGGTAACGGAGAGAATGGTTATGACAGGGGAAGGGACGTAACATGGAACGTGTATGGAATACGACGAAAACATATCATGGAACATCCTTCTGTGGGGCACCTTAAAAATTCATGGTATGAGACATTCATATCCAGGGTATGTGACATAGACATACTATGGAACATACACTTTTACGGGTATCTAACAGAGGGATCCATTTGTTGGGCATCTAGTAGTACGCGCGCGTGTGTATGTGTGTGTGTGTGTGTGTGTGTGTGTGTGTGTGTGTATGTGTGTGTTTTGTGTGTGCGCGTGCGTGCGTGCGTGCGTGCGTGCGTGCGTGCGTGCGTGCGTGCGTGTGTGTGTGCATGAGAAGTGCGTGGGATGGAGTCACGATGGGTATGACTCTGACGGGCTGTGTGACAGCATGGAACATCCACCTGTCTGTTATCTTGCATAGCATGGAACATCCACCTGTCTGTTATCTAACAGACATAGCATGGAACATCCACCTGTATGTTCTCTGACGGACATAGCATGGAACATCCACCTGTATGTTCTCTAACACACATAGCATGGTACATCCACCTGTATGTTCTCTAAACACACATAGCATGGTACATCCACCTGTATGTTCTCTAACGGACATAGCATGGAACATCCACCTGTATGTTCTCTAACGGACATAGCATGGAACATCCACCTGTATGTTCTCTAACGGACATAGCATGGAACATCCACCTGTATGTTCTCTAACGGACATAGCATGGAACATCCACCTGTATGTTCTCTAACGGACATAGCATGGAACATCCACCTGTCCGTCTCTAACGGACATAGCATTGTACATCCACCTGTCCGTTCTCTAACAGATACGGCGTGGAACCATCACCTGCAAAGTTTCCAACAGAAACGCGACATGGAACACCCACCTGTATGATATCCGAGCGAGAAATGGCATGCAGTACCCACCTCTGTGGTATCTGACAAAGAAATGGTCAGAAACCTCCGCCTGTAAGGTGTCTAACGAAGACAGGTATGGCATCAAACAAAAGACGGGGCAAGGAACACCCACCTGCATGGTATCTAACAAAGGCATGGCATTGTATATCACCCCTAACAAAGACATGGCATGAAATGCCCACCAGTTGGATATCTAACAAAGACATGGCATGGAACACCGACCTGTGCGACATCTAACAAAGACATGGCATAAAACACCCACCAGTTGGATATCTAACAAAGACACGGCATAAAACACCCACCAGTTGGATATCTAACAAAGACACGGCATAAAAACACCCACCAGTTGGATATCTAACAAAGACATGGCATGGAACACCCACCATTGGATATCTAACAAAGACATGGCATGGAACACCCACCAGTTGGATATGTAACAAAGACATGGCATGGAACACCCCACCTGTAGGATATCTAACAAAGACATGGCAAAGAACACCCCCACCAGTTGGATATCTAACAAAGACATGGCATGGAACACCCACCAGTTGGATATCTAACAAAGACATGGCATGCAACACCCACCAGCTGGATATCTAACAAAGACATGGCATGGAACACCGACCTGTAGGATATCTAACAAAGACATGGCAAAGAACACCCACCAGTTGGATATCTAACAAAGACATAGCATGGAACACCCCACCAGTTGGATATCTAACAAAGACATGGCATGGAACACCCACCAGTTGGATATCTAACACAGACACGGCATGGAACACCCACCAGCTGGATATCTAACAAAGACATGGCATGGAACACCCACCAGCTGGATATCTAACAAAGACATGGCATGGAACACCCACATGAAGAGCATACAGCAAAGACATGATGAGGAGTATCCACACATACATGCGGTATCTAACAAAGACAGGGCATGGGCAACATCCACCTGTAGGCATCACATGGAGCAGTTGGTATATGAGCGTCACACAGCGACGGCTGGCTGGTTACCCTGTGAAGCCATGAAGATATACGCAGTCAGTGAGTCATTGGCGTCACAGTACGGTACAGCCACCTGCCGTGAAGAAGCAGCATGTTTCTACTGACCATGAGGGGCTCTATCAGGGTGTCGTTTATGCACGCATGTATGCACGCACGCACACACACACACACACAAAACACACACCACACCACCACACACACACGCGAGCGCGCACACACCCACACACACACACACACACACACACACACACACACACACAGAGAGAGTGACGCACGAGAGAGAGAGAGAGAGAGAGAGAGAGAGAGAGAGAGAGAGTAGAAGTGGAAGCCATGCAAGCCTGATGTCCGAAGACTGACCAGCGGTATAGGCACCTGCTGAGTGGACGTGTAATCCATGCAATTATTATTCAAAAACTTCTTCTGAGGGGCCAGAATAGCTAGAACGCCGGACTCGTAAGCTGGGCGATCCTGGGGATTGCGGATTCGAATCTCCGCCGGGCCGTTTCGGTACAAGTGGTTTTCGCCTCGGAGTTAATATTAGATCTGACTCCATTTCCCATACAGTCCTTCGAATGAGACTATAAAAACCGACGTTCCGTGTGTGTAAACGCACGCATAACATCTCGCACACACGTAAAATCCTATCAGCAACTTTCGGAAGAGAAGGCCAGTTTGGCCGTTGGTATGGATGACACGTTACACATAGCATGCACCTTCCCCAAAGTTGGAGTATGGCTGCTTTAATAGCAGGATAGAAAAAAAAAAAAAAAGGGTCATACACACAAAAACTCAACTCCCATTGTTGGTAGATGGTATCAGTCCTTGCCTGTCTGTACAAGGAAAGTCCGCAGGAGTATCAGCCTGCGTGCGCAGAAAACAAAAACAAACAAAAAAAAAAAAATCCAAAACTTTTTCTTATTGATCTGCTAACTCATTCATTAATCCTGCTGCGAGCCCAAAGCACTGTGGTCTGATAACGTAGCAGATGTGATGTTGTTATCATATAACAAGATGGGCAGTGATGCCTCCGTGTGTATTATCTATCTATCGATCTATCTTATGCTGAACAGTTTAGTAGTGGGGGAAAACAAGCGCAAGTTAACAATTCTTTACACACATATATATATATATATACATGTGTGTGTGTGTGTCTGCCTGCGTGCGTACGTGTGTGCGTGCGTGTATGTGCGCGCGTGCGTGCGTGCTCACGTGTGTGAGTGCGTGCGCGCGCTTTTGTGTGTGTGTGTGTGTGTGTGTGTGTTTTTTTTCTTAAACCATTCTTCGTTTTGTTGATACGATTATTCATGCGTTCGTGAATGACGAGATGAGCCCTTTGTTAATCACCGACGGTTGAGAGCGCTCCATAGCCTAATTGTTATGGATATAGTTCAATGTATTCCCATCCTTTTGATTATGATCAAACCCAGAATAATACGAGTCAAGTACGGGTAACCGTTAAGGGTTTTGTTTAAAACATTTTTTGATGGTTGTTGCATTCTGCATGAATTTTTCGTCATTTTTCGTAACATTTGGCGCATTATTTCCCAAATATATTATATTTTTGTGGTGAATGTGTCTCTTTCGTTTTTCTTAGGCGATATATTGCTTCAGATAACAAAAAAATGTGTTTTAAAATTCCATAATTCCGGGAAGAAAACCGTCGATCACCAGTGATCGAAATTCAAGGGAGAGAACTGAAGAGAGATTTATGTATACTAGCATGCATGACCTGAATGGGTCGCGGGAAGAAGACAGTAAACTCGCAGTAATGTGACGTGTAATTCGTCATTGATACTTCTCCTGGACTGTCTTTCGCTTCGACTCGGTTGTATTAACAAATCTTAAATAAATGTCAGCGAACCGCCCAGAGAAACGTGGACAAACGAGTCACAAGACAAACCACAACGCGTTTCGACCTCTTAGGTCTTCTTCAGGTGCAACAAACATGAAACAAATAACGAAAATGCACTTAGCTTTGATCGCTTCTGTGTTCAGCGCAAGAAAGAAGGCGTTGAATCAATCTCTGGGCGGTTCGCTGACATTTATATAAGATTTGTTTAGATTTCCCGCCTGCAGTCGTTTCACTTTGCAACTAGATCGGTTGTATTAGTAGCACTCATGTTCATGCTCGTGCGTGTCTGTGTAGGCCTACGTCGTGTCCTGTTTTGTGTGTGTGTGTGGGGGGGGGGGGGGGGGGGGAGGGAGGTGGGAGATGAGTAGATGGCTGTCATGGCCTCACGCGATACGTGGGTGACAGTGGGCATGGTGTGTATGTGTGTGTGTGTGTGTGTGGGCGCGCGCGCGCGCGCGCTTGTGTATGTGTGTGTGTGTGTGTGTGTGTGTGTGTGTGTGTGTGTGTGTGTGTGTGACATGCCACGGGGGACAGACAGAAGGATGATAAAGGCGGTGGACAGGTGGTTTGGGGACGGGGAGTGGGGAGAGACAGGGGTGGAAGGGGGGGGGGGGGGCACAACACACACACACACACACACACACACACACACACACACACACACACACACACACACACACACACACACACACACGCACGCTTTTACACACACACACACACACACACACACACACACACACACACACACACACAACTCACACACACACACACACACACACACACTCACACACACACACACACACACACACACACACACCACACACACACACACACACACACGCGCGCGCGCGCGCGCGCGCATGCGCGCACGCACGCACAGAGAAAGAGAGAGAGAGAGAGACGGACAGAGAGAGAGAGAGAGAGAGAGAGAGAGAGAGAGAGAGAGAGAGAGAGAGAGAGACGCTCACAGATAAACGACTCAGCAATGACTCAGAGACATGTCATCAGAATGTTCAATGAATACCCTGACTGAAATGACCGATGGTTCGAGTGTCATTCGGTTCGGGACCACTTAAGGTACAAAAATATAATCGACTTGCAGCGTTGGTAAAGATCAATTCAAGTATATATGTGTACTCAAGAAGTACATGTGTACCCAATTTGCACATCTCCATTGCATGCGGCGTAGTTCGACCGATTTCTTTGTTGTTGCCTCTCTCTCTCTCTCTCTCTCTCTCTCTCTCTCTCTCTCTCTCTCTCTCTCTCTCTCTCTGGACAGGAGAAGTGAAAGGCATACAGTTGTTCATAACATGGGGAGCATAGATACAGCACTACATATTTTGTCTGATTTTCAAACTTCCACATATATACAAAGCAACTCTGACAGCTATTTTTTCACTTAGGTTAGTGCATAACAATTGTACTTTGAAAGGATGGGAACCTGTAGTAATACAGTGGTATATATTTCTTACGTAGTGACATATATTTGGGACAAACAAACAGAAAGTGAACTATATCTTCAATGCAATTCATATTACAATATTTACAAACTGGATCAACAAGGGCTTTTCCATATCGGGGAATTCCATCTAATTTTAATCGGCTCGATCTTAGCAGGCAAATAACTCGACGGTGTTCAATTTTCTAACTGACTTATGTAACCAGCTCTTATAAGCTCTGATATACAAACAATAGTCGCCTTCCTTCAAAACAGAATCATGCCAACTCTGACGGAAATCATCTTGTAGTCTTTGCTTAAAAACTTTCAGAAAGTAGTCCAGAGATTGCCAACATTTTGCGTAGCCCAGACATAACCAAAGCCAAATTTACATAATATAGTTCTTACTTGTGTCGCCCAGTTACGTCTTCCGTTTTTCATCATGCATCACTAGCATGTCATAACATTTTTTGGGGTATCTCTCGGTGGACAGAGAAAGGAGCCTGCCCCAGTACCTGATCATACACACGTAAGTATCTATGTAAATAGGGAAATCTACCACATTCTCCGATTGCAATGTTTTTTTTAACGTCCCTGCCAACTCCTAAGATCATTTTGCATATCTTAAATTGTACTTTTTCAATGGCCTCAAAACGCTGAAAACCCCATACCTCTGAACCGTACAGCAGAATGGGTTTAATTTTGACATCAAATATCTTAAATACAATATCCACACTGGCAATGACTGCAACTTAAAGAATAACCTTTTGACACCTGCAACCGCTCGCACTGCTTTTCCTGATAAGTTATCAACACATTTTGACCAATTTAGTGTGGCAGAAAATATTACACCCAAGTAATTGTAATGAGGTTCGACTTCAATCTGCCTGCCAGCAAAGAACCATTGTTCATAATGCCTCAGAAATCCACCATTTTTAAAAACAACAACTTTTGTCTTTTCCATATTGACTTTGAGAACCCCCATCTATGGCAGTATTTTTCTAGGCATTCAATTTTCTTTTGTAGGTCAATCACAGAATCAGAAACTAGTGCAATGTCATCTGCATACATCAAAAGAAGAATGCCTATTTGATCTGAAAAAAAATCAATACCTCTCGTGTGTCGGAGTTAATCAAAGCAGTCTGCAATTCAGATATGAAAAGAGAAAATAACAAGGGACTTAGAATGCAGCCCTGCCTGCCTGACTCCTGACATACACTCAAAGTAATCAGTAATGTTATACCCAACTCTAACTGCCGCTTTTACTTGTTTGTACATACTGGAAAGTGTTTGAAACATTTTCCCGTGAATCCCTTCCCTTTCTGCAACAGAAGATATAATAAATTCGATCTTTCAATGCTGTCAAAAGCTTTAGAGAAGTCAACGAAAAGAGTATAGAAGCGCCCTCCTTTTTTAGTAAGGTATTTTTGAACCAATGACTGTAGTGAAAATATATTATCTGTCGTACTGTAGCCCTTTCTAAATCCTGCTTGAGCTTCCGGTATGTTCCCTGTTGCTTCAGTAAAATCTCTTAATCTGCTATTCAGAATTGTACTGTATAGTTTGCTTATCGTATTTAACAGTGATATTCCTCTATAATTTTCGTTTTTTCTGTAGTCACCTTTTTTGAAGAAGCGGAAAAATCAACCCTTTGTCCAACTTTCCGGGTACTGACCAGTTTCAAACACCTTGTTAAATAGCACACGCAAAAATGGTACCAAAAGATCACTGAGAACATGAAACACATCAGAGGGCACACCATCAGGTCCAGGAGCTCTGCCTTTCTTAGTATCCTTTATAGCTTTGCGAATTTCGTTTTCGGAGATTGCTTCTTCTAGATTTATATGTACATTGTGGCATGACTGACAAACCTCAGGGTTTATGGTTCTTTAAAACATCATCAACCTCTTTGCAGAATTCAGCATCAATAGCCGACTGCTCAGGATTTAGCAAGTCACGAAAGTATTTATACCATGAATTTGCACTGATCGTAGCAGAACCATTAGAAGTGATGCTTGTTAGAGATTTAACCTTTCGCCAGAACGATTTTGAATTCTTGTCAATACAAACATGACTCAGGTCATTTAGAATTTGTATTTTCTGTTTTTCTTGTTTCATTTCACATAGAGATTTGAACTCTTTCTTTAGATTTAGGTATTCATTCAAATCCTTGCGATCATTTGAAAATCTCCATAATCTCAGTTGCCTATATTTACTGTTTTTTGCACGTTCACAACCATCGTCCCACCACGAGGGCTGAGAACGAGTTTTTTTCTTGATGTTACTATTGGAAAATGGTCTGATTCACATCTATCAACAACTTTAAAATCCATTCGCACACACACACACACACACACACACACACACACACACACACACACACACACACACACACACAGAGTAACAAACAAACAACACACTGACAACAGACGGACAGACAGACAGACAGACAGACGGATAGATAGACAGACAGACAGATAGATAGATAGATAGATAGATAGATAGATAGATAGATAGATAGATAGATAGATAGATGTTGTTGTTGTCGTTGTTGTTGTTGTTGATATGAAGAAGTAAACCATACTCTGCGAAACATTGACTCAGCAGTTGTTTGGCGAAACTGATTCCTCTGCTACATTCATTGATTCATTGGCTGCCTGCCAAATCAGTTATATCAGCCAACTGACTCACTGACTGACCAACTGACTCAGTCTCAGTCATCGGCTACATGTGTGGAAGAAAAAGTATGACCGCGACCTGTCAACTTGTAGCCTCGATCATGACTGCTACAGGTGGGGTTATTTCCAACACTCTTCCACCATTCTGTTACTTCTCTCTCCCCCCCCCCCCCCCCCCCCCACTCTACAGCAGCCCCCCCCCCCCCCCCCCCCTCCCCACCCCCCCCCCCCCCCCCCCCCCAACCTTCGACCCGGCGTTCCCTCTGTCACCGCCCTATCTCTTCTTAGCCTCTCCTGATCTCTCCCAACTAGGACCCATAAACTCGATCCCTCAAGGTCTCTGTATGAGTGAAGGTTTATTATAAAAACTCGATCCCTCAAGGTCTCTGTATGAGTGAAGGTTTATTAATACTTGGCCGGGCCTTACCATAAAAAGAGAGTGTGTGTTCCCTTCTTCTTCTTCTTCTTCTTCTGCGTACGCAAGCTGATACTCCTGCGGACACTCCCTGTATGGACAGGCAGGTATTAATTCCATCTGCTCAACAAAGGGAGTGGAGTTTTGTCTGCATGACCGTTTTTTTTTTTTTTTTTTTTAATCCCGCCATTAAGGCAGCCATACTCCAGCTTCGGGGAAGGTGCATGCTATGTGTAACGTGTCATCCATACCAACGGCCAAACTGGCCTTCTCTTCCGAAAGTTGGTGATGGGATTTTAACGTGTGTGCAAGACGTTATGCGTGCGTTCACACACGAAACCTCGGTTTATAGTCTCTCATTCGAAGGACTGTATGGGAATGGAGTCAGAACCAATGTTAACTCCGAAAGAAAAAATCCCCCTGTGCCGAAACGGCCCGGCGGAGATTCGAACCCGCAACCCTTAGATTACGAGTCCGGCGCTCTACCAACTGAGCTATTCCGGCCCCCGAGTGTGTTTCCAAAACGAAGCGACTGAGGGCGGAAAATGAAGCAAA
>JADBJO010003618.1:232500-235292 GCA_016801955.1 Conus betulinus | reverse complement strand
GCTATAGATATGCAGAGACTGAGAGGTGAGAGAGAGAGAGATAAACCAGTATCGGTTTATTACGTAAATAGCAGACTTTTTCCTCTTTTTTTTTTTTTTACCGATGAATTAAAAGAACAGACAAAAAATCCTTCATGCACAGTCTGTCATTTTTCTAAAGCCTCGAGAAACATAATTGTCATGACTATCTAGATTGGCGCCGTTGCACGAACTGATGCACCATAATTATTTTTGTTTAAAAAAAAAAGAAGAAGAAGAAGAAAACAGACGGAGTTTTAGAATGGAATGCGGTACCTATCGACAGGATCTAGCGCCTGCAAATATCTTACATCTCTCTCAAGGGCAATTCACTGAACAGCCTGTGTGTCTGTTATTATTATTTTCATTTTTTTTTTTTTTGGGGGGGGGGGGGGAGGGAGGTAAGGAGGGGCCTGCACAGGGGTGGTTTTGGAGGACTTTGCAGTGAAATTTTTAAAGTCTATGTACCTCCATCACTTCCACCACACTCCTACCTCTCCCCACCCACCCCCTCACCCCCATTACCCTGCTCTTCAACCCACCCCATTCTCTCTCCCGAGACAGCCAGACACAGACAAGAGAGATGCTATTTGAGTCTAGGAATGAATAAAGGCGTCAGCCAAGCGAACGACGGGGAGGGGGGGAAAAAAAGGAAAAAAAAAAGGGGGGGGGCATGAAAACAAGCGACTAATCACGAGGGAGGAAAAATTAATTGAAACACAGGCTTGGATGTTTGGGTCATCAAATCGGGGGCTGTCTGCAAGTTTTACGACCATTAAAAAGCTCGCTAGACAAACGTCCGACGATCGTAAAAACATATCAAACTTAAAAAAAAAAAAAAAAAAAAAAAAGCTGGGGGCGTGGGGAGAGGCGGGGGGGGACGGGTGCAGAGAGACAGTCAGACCACAGACAGCACAAAAAGCGCAAAAAAAAAAAAAAAAAAAAAAAACGAAAGGAAAGGAAAAAAATGACAGTATAAAAAAAAGGGAAAAAAAAAAAAAAAAAAAAGAAAAGAAGAGGGGAAAAAAAAAAAAAAGTTCATTTTCTGTTATCTGGCTCTGATGTCATATCTAGGCTTGCAAGGGACAACAACAATAAAATCATAAAGAGTCTCTCGAGCCCGCTTGCCTCAGCTGCATCCATCATCAGACGAGGATAAATTTGGCCCTGATCTGGCGAATGATGGCGATAACCATACAAAGAGGGCTAATTATGCAGCAATGTGGACAGTGTTTCATCTTTCTTTTTTTTGACTTTTTTTTTGAGGGGTGGTGTGTGTGGTGGTGGTGGTGGTGGTGGTAGGGTTAGGTCTACATGGTAAGTGTTGCGGCAATGGTGTAGTAGGAGGCCTGTGCTGTTGACATGCCTGGCTCTGGTGGGCCGTGTTGGGCTGTTCAAACTCCTCCCCTGACAGTCGCAATAAAAAACGTTATCTCGTTCCCAGCATCACGGGGAGGGAGGGGAGAGAGGCACAGAGAGAGAGGGAAGAGAGAGAGAGGGAGAGCGGCGAAGCGAGGTGAAGCAGGGGAGGGGAGGAATGGAGAGGAGAGAAAGGAGAGGATGAGAAGAGGAAGGAGAGGGAGGGAGAGGAGAGAGACAGAGGGAGAAGGAGGAGAGAGAGAGGGAGAAGAGGAGCTGAGGAGAGAGAGGGAGGAGAGGAGAGAATAGAGGGAACGAGAGGGAGAGGGGGGAGGGAGAGGGAGGATGAAGAGCGACAGAGAGACAGGAAAATGCGAGACGGAGGAGCAGAGACAGAGGACAGAGCGATGAGGGAGAGGAGAGGACGAGAGAGGACGAGGGGAGGGGGGGGGGGGGGGGAGAAAGAGATAGGTGAGAGGAGACAGGGGGAGACCAGAGGTTTTGTTCGAAATCTGAGTTTTGTGCCCGAATCTACTGACATCCCATGTGAGAGGAAGGGGGGAGAGAGAGAGACAGACAGACAGACAATCAGGCAGACAGACAGATAGAGGAGGAGGGAGCGATATGAAGAAAGGAAACAGCAGGGACAGACAGAGAAATGCAGAGCGGACAGATATATCTATCTGTATATATATATATATATATATAGATCGATGAGAGAAGAGAGAGAGGAGAGAGAGAGAGAGAGAGAGAGTGGGAGAGAGGAGAGAGAGAGAGAGAAGAGAAGAAGGAGAGACAGGGGCAGACGGAGAGTTTTCCTTTCAGTCTGGTTGTGTGCCAGAATCTGTTACTGCATGTGTGGTTTCTCTCTCTCTACTCTCTCTCTCTCTCTTCTCTCTCTCTCTCTCTCTCGCTCTTCTCTCGTCTTTCTCTCTGTTTGTTCACAATAATGCTTTTCATGAAGGGGGTCATAGTTTTCATTGAATAAACCCCGACCGTTCATTTGTCTGTTTTATCTGTCTGTCTGTCTCATTTGTGTCTGCGTGCCCTATCCCCTTCTCTCTCTCCCTCGCTGTCATTTTGTCTGAACGCCGCCTCTCTCGCTCTCTCTCTGTCTGTCTCTCTCTGTCTCTCTGTCTCTCTCCTCTCGCTCTCTCTCTCTCACTCTTCTCCCTCTTTATATATTCTCTCTCTCTCTTTCTCTCTCTCTCGTCAGTTTTCTGATCCGCATCAATCTCCTCGTATGCATATCTGCCAGTCCGTTCGCCAGTCTGTCCCTTTTGCTTTCTCACCATCCTTCCTCCGCCCTCGACTCCCTGCCGTCACGAACCACCTCCACCTCCCCCCCCTCCTACGCTCCGCTCCCATTCACCCCCCCCCCCCCCTTCCAACCATCTCTCCCCTCACCACCCCCC
>JADBJO010003618.1:227500-230000 GCA_016801955.1 Conus betulinus | reverse complement strand
GACAAGCAGGCAAAAAACGCACACCCAACAGACACATATTTTCTGTTTATTTTGATTGCTTTCTTTTCCAATTCAGTTTGACATATTCACCTGCAAAAAAAAAAAGAAAATGTTTATTAACTACTTTGACCTGTTCGCACCGCACACCCCCTCATCCTCTCTTCCCCCCCCCCCCCCCCCCCCCTCCCCCCCCTCCCTCCATCTCCTTCCTTCCACCGACTCAGTGGGGATTATTGCGTGCCTGTCTCTTTGAAGATGCCAGTAAACTTACTTTACACATCATGTGAACTTTCAGTGCTCATTGACCTTTAACTGTCCCAGTCATTAGCAAATAAATGTATTATGCCAGCGTTTATGCGCTTAAAGAAGGGGAATGGGGGTTGGGGGAGGGTGGGAAGAGGGGGCGGGATGTGTGTAACGCAGGAGAGGAGGGGCAGCTGAGAACATGATATCGATTCTTTCATTGATTTATTTCGTTTATTCGTGGAATGATTTATTCGAGCTGACAGTACACGGTCATTCATTCGTTTTCTTCTTTATTTCTTTCATTGCTGCTTGCCTGCTCAGTTTCTCTCTCTCTCTCTCTTCTCTCTCTCTCTCTCTCTCTCTCTCTCTCTCTCTCTCTCTCTTTTATTCTTTCTTTGCTGACTTTCTTTCTTCTTTTCTTGGAAGGAAAGAAATAATCGAGATGGTGATGGTGGGAAGGACAAACACAGAGGATTCCCCCCCCCCCTCCCTCTCCCCTTCCCCCCCCCCCCCCCCCCCCCCCCTCCCCCCCCCCCCCCCCCCCCCCCCCCCCCCCCCCCCCCCCCCATCATTGTGACAGTGGCTCAACAACAACAACAACAACAAAAATGTAAAACACGAACAGGGGGAAGAGTGTGGTGGGGAGGAGGGAGGAGAAAAAGGGGATGGGCGCAGCAGAAGGGAGGAGCAAGGGAGTGATAGTTCGTACGTGTGCAGGAATAAGGTGTTGAAGTGTACATTTTCAGATTTCTTCGCTGACGTGGCAGCGTACGCTATGGCAACCTTGGGACTGCTTTGTTGTTGCTTTTGTGTTGTTGTGTTGTTGTCGTCGCCGTCGTTTTTTGTCTTTTTTTTTTTTTTTTTTTTTTTTTTTTTGTAAGCAGAACCACATGTTACACTAACACGAGTGGACGGGTGACACTCGTAAGAATACCTGGCTTGTTTGTGCTAATTATTGCGTTTCTTTCTATCTGTCTTTTATCCGTATGTATTTTTGGAAAAAAAACGGCATATAGCATCTGCATAATTATGCGCATGATGGAAAATTAATTTTGTGATTTTATTTTTGAAAGAAACCTTCGTTTGATTTGATATACGTTTTTGGGGTAAAAAGAAGAATGTCTTAAACTGTCTTTCTGTGGAATCGTTTGCAACTAGCATGAGGGTCTACCTGACATTTTCCGGTGACTGTTGAGGGCGGTCATTGCTCACACATCCTGCAAGAAGTCAGGTCGGAGAACAGTCAAACCTGAATCCACGGTTCTAGACGACAATCAACGGTCAGCCTGACGCCGAATGAACAGGACAGACAGCGGAAGATGTAGACCATACTTTGGCTTTATTCTGAACAAGGTAGGTAGGCACTCAAGGTCTGACTAGCGCGTTGGGCAATGCGTAGGTCAGACATCCGCTGGGGTCGTAGCCAGGAGACCCTCTTCTTCTATTGTCTCGTCTCTTTTAGTTGCTAATTCATTTATCCATCAGCTTCAAATCATGCGTAGTGTGGTCTCAAAACTTAGTGGATGTGGTGTAGTGTATTATGGACTAGTCCGCATGCAGTGACGCCTCTTTGATGAAACTGAAACTGAACAAGGACGACAACTCAATGTAGAAAGAGTTCAAAACGAGGCTCACTTTGGCTATGTCCGCCATAAAAGGATGTTACAGCAAGGGTCATGTATGCCATATGGATATATACTGTTTTCGTATGGCTATTACCCACACAAGGTTTGTTGTGTCACCATTCACTAACAATGTTCACAAATATAGTGATCTAGTTTAAGATACAGCGTGTCCTTTTTGTAAATAAAAAGAATTGAGCATGAGACCCATTTTTGAAGAAGTGCATTACGTTATCTGATTTTAGAGGTTCGTTTTTAACTGGTTATGTTAACGCTCCAATGTATTGGCGACGAGCATACAGAAGCAGTGACCTTAGACACAATCTTTCTAGATATGTTTTTTTTTTTCATGTACTCAATAGAAGGAAGTATATGTTAATGCAATTAAATAACTTACTTCACATTTGCGAGATTCTGATCTTCGTTTTCTCATGCAACACAACTGATTATAAATGTTTTCGTTGTAAAATCCATGTCTGTGTGTGAAAAGTTCATGAAATAGGCCTATTCATGTTTTGAATGTGCTTAATGTTTGACTTTGTGTCCATGTACTGCTTTCAATTCCGACTCAACCACAGTCCCCGTTCCTGGTCCCCTAGATTATGTATATTCGCTAAGGCCGATGCATATGA
>JADBJO010003618.1:200000-207500 GCA_016801955.1 Conus betulinus | reverse complement strand
CAGCAGTGGTCGAAAACTATGGAACTACCACAATGGATTGCTGATACTGCAGCCAGAAAAAAAATCTCGTATTGTCTTCTGCATTCATGTTCAAACGTTCAGGTGCGCGACTTTGAAGTTTAAAGATAGACAGCTCACACATGCGCGCGCGCGCGCGCGCGCGCACACACACACACACACACACACACACACACACACACACACACACACGCACGCACGCACACATATACACACACTTGTCTTTCTCCCTGTTTTTCTTCTCCTTATACGTTTCTCTCGATAACGATGTGCAAACAGCATATATACAGCAACCCTACTCCTCACACATACCAAACATACACCCCTCATCTCTCATCTCACGCGCCTTCAGCACATACGTGCATACCCACACCTATCTCACACACACAAGCACGCACACAGAAACACGTCCTTTCGTATCCTGTCTCATACAAACACTTATTTCTTACATTTCTCAAGGGCCTTCTCGGCTGCGTAAAAGAACACTGTAACACGACAAAGAAACATACACACCGGGACCCTCTTTGTGCCTGCATATTATTAGTTTATCAAAGGTTTAATCGCCCTGCTCGAAAAAAAAACGTCAACACCGTTCGTGAAGTTTACAGTTTTCTGTTCAATACTGCCGAGAGAGAGGTCTTTGGGGATAAAAAGGGAGATACTTTAGGCAGGGGGGTAGGAGGGACACTTCGGACGACCGATCGCCTAGGCAGTACGTGAAGGGGATAGGGGGATAGGAAGGCGAGCTTGGAGGAGCGGCAGGACGGTCTGAACTGATAGAAGCAACATGGGCCAGCCCAAATTGTCCTACCCCGGACAATGTGGGCTAGCCTGTGATATCTCCCCACACGGTGTGGACTAGCCCATGCAGTCCAGGGGGGAGGGGGGGGGGGGACTGAATCTGAGCAGGAAACAGTTTAGGCTGCGACACCGGGTGCAGACAATGACTTTTCTTTGAGGTAACCAAACTGCACACAAACCTTGGAGGTAGCGGCGATAAGCGAGTTAACTTTTCGAGTGGCCACCACGTGACGATTATACATGCAGGTCGAAGTTCGAGGTTACTGTAGAGGTCAAGGCAGCAGAGGAAGGCGAATGAATGAACGGCCGGATGTCGGCGTACTTCTGTGACAAAGAAACATATAAACAAAAAAAATCGATTTTCTGTCTAATGTGAAAGGATATGGGGATTAAGAAGTTAGTTCATGACATGTGAACACTGGATTGTGGAAATATGTGTCGCTTGCGGATTCCTTGTATACCAACGTGATTGGTTACAAGGATTCGGAATTTTTCTTTTAGTACCGTTATCGACAGAAAAATGGGAGGCCATGTAGATTATGCTTGCGCGCGCGTGCGCGCACGCACACACACACACACACATACGCACCCCCCCCCTCCCCCCTCACACACACACACACACACACATACACACACACACACACACACACACGCACGCATGCACGCGCGCGCGCGCGCACACACACACACACACTTACACACACACACACACACACACACACACACACACACAGAGGAAACGCTTGAACAACTGCCTCAGAGTCAGGCACAATATGTCTCAAAGGCAGGAGTAATGCGATGAATTTGCGCAAGCGAGCGGACACGTCCTTCAACATGTGCTGCAGGAGGCTCTGAGAGGAATGGAGAATGCATGGAATTTGGGCCTTAGTCTACAGCTCTGGACTTGGACGTGCAGGTTTATGGAAAAATCTACTTACATTTCTTTCAGAAGCCAGATTTCCAGTCTCATTAATCACTTTCATACTGATCAACCATTTTAATAGTTAAGCATACGTACGAACACACACACACACACACACACACACACACACACACACACACACACACACACACACCACACACACACACACACACACACACACCACACACACACACACACACACACACACACACACACACACGGGCACAGAGAGAGATTGAGAGAGAGAGAGAGAGAGAGAGAATGTGTGAGCAGACAGACAGACACAGGCAGACAGACAGTGACTCTGACATAGAGAGGGAGGGACAGACAGACAGACAGACAGGTATTCAGAGAGAGAGAGAGAGAGAGAGAGAGAGAGAGAGACAGAGACAGAGAGAGACAGAGACAGAGAGACAGAGACGAGAGAAGAAGAAGAAGAAGAAGGAGAACAAGAACAAGACACGGAGGAAAGAATACCCACACAAGTGTACGCAACGCTCCAAACAAACAGAACAAACAAAATCTACAACAATACCAGAACTATCTCATCATCGCCGCCGTTTATGCTATGGGCTCCCCCATCTCCACTCCCCACCACCATCACCACTTTCTATCTCCCCCACTCAGTCCCTCTCCCATATCCCCTTTACCGCCAATTACGTTGGTGTTATTGTTTGGTATGACCGTTGTGCGTAAACACATTCAATAAAACAAGCTCCGGTGAGCTTTTTTTTTTTTTTTTCTTTTTTTCGTTGTCATTAAAAACCGAATAGCTGGCACCTTGTCTTTCATCCCCTGCATCCTCTCCCTGCTCGCCCCCCCCCCCCCCCCCCCCCCTCTACCCACCCCCCTACTGCACCCTTTCTCCCTGCTCTCCTCCTGCTCACAAACTATTCTACTGGCTTTCTTCTTTTTTTTGAAATCCCACGGTTCACACACTCCTCTTCATAGCTTTCTCTCTCTCTCTGACACCTCTAGGAATCCGGGAGGCTGGCGTTATCAGGAATCATGGCGGAGACGTTGCATGTCGTCGCAGGACTGCACAGAATTTGTTGGATCCCCCCAACAGATGGAAGTCCGTCTTTCTGGTTGGACCTGCTGCTGCTGCTGCTGCTGCTGCTGCTGCTGCTGTTGCTGCTGCTGCTGCTGCTACTACTACGTCTACTACTACTACTGCTGCTACTGCTGCTGCTGCTACTACTACTACTTCTAATACTACTACTGCTGCTGCTACTTCTACTAATACTTCCACTACTGCTATTGCTGCTGCTGCTGCTGCTGCTGCTACTACTACTACTTCTACTACTACTACTACTACTATTACTGCTGCTGCTGCTGCTACTACTTCTACTACTACTACTATATTGCTGCTGCTGCTGCTGCTGCTGCTACCACTACCACCACTAGAACGACCGCTACCCACCACCACCACCCACCGCCACCACCACCACTACTGCTGCTGCTGCTGCTGCTGTTGCTGTTACTACTACTACTACTACTACTACTACTACTACTACTACTACTACTACTACGGGATAGATCGTTTTCGTAATGCATGCGGAAAAGTGGGAGTCGATGTAGGAGGGGGACATGGAGGGGGGAATTAGGGTGGAGGAGGAGGAGGAGGAGGAAGGGGAGAGGGATGCGGGAGAGGATCTTACTGAGAAGCAGGACAGGAGGGGGGGGGGGGGGGGGGGGGGGGGGGGGGCAGTAGTAGTATTAGTGGGGGTAGTAGTAATAGTAGTAGTAGTTATAACGGCAGTAGTAGAAGTAGCAGCAGCAGCGACAGCTTCAGCAACAACAGCAGGGGCAGCAGCAGCATCAGCAGCATCAGCAGTAGTAGTAGTAGTAGTATAGTAGGAGGAGGGGGGGGGGGCCAAGTGCAGGGGGGGGGTAGGTGGGGGAGGGCAGTGAGTTAGTAGTAGTCGAGTAGTCTAGTAGTAAGTTCGTCTTCGTGAGTAGTAATAGTAGTAAAAAGATAACGAGTAGAAAGGCGAAGCAGGCAGCGAGAGCTTCCAGCAACAACAGCAGCAGCAGAGAGAGAGAGCGAGGACTAGCGAGAGCTAGTAGTATAAGTATTAGTAGTAGTAGGAGGCAGGAGAGGAGGAGGAGGAGGGAAGGAGGAGGGGAGGAGACGAGAGGAGAGAGAGGAGACGGAGAGAGAGTTTTAGAGTCATGTTTTCAGGATAGAGCCCGTATTTCCTCTAATGAAGGGCTGTAATAATGAATAATCGTTTTCCACACAAAGTTTGCAACACCTACAAAGTAAGAAAAGTATTTCACAAGAAAAGCAACCTGAGGGATCTTTTAAACGCTTTGTACACGAAAATTCAGGGAGAGCGAGAGAGAGAGAGAGAGGAGAGGCGGGAGAGAGAGACGAGGTAGAGTAGAAGAGAGGTGTGAGAGTATGAGTGTGTGAGAGAGGTGGTGTGTGCGTGCGTGATTTAAGAGAGATTGCAGGGAGTGGCATACATTTGTAGAGAAGCACAACAAGTGAGTGCGCGCGCGCGTGTGTGTGTGTGTGTGTGTGTGTGATTGTAGGGCGTTTGGAGGTGAAACCTGGAGAGGGGAGTCGAGAGAAGAGACCACGAGCTTGTCAAGTGAACCAGCTGTTCCTCCCGTTTGTTCCACCCTGGAACATTCTATCCGTGTGAAACCTGCAGAGTGGTTTGGCTGAAAACTAAAATTTTGAAAATGCAAAAACACGAGGAAAGAACATAGAAGTCTTAAGTTCTAGACGTCAGTTCTCCATGGAAGGAAGATTTTTGTACAGGAGTGTTGGAAGCGTACGTGTGTGTGTGTATGTGTGTGTGTGTGGGGGGGGGGGGAGGGGGGGGGAGTGGTCACGAGCAATCTGTACCGGTGTGTACATCTGATGTATGAAAATCCACCGAAGCTCATGTCCGCACTATTTCGGTGATGCTGGAAATGTTTTATGTACATACCAATTATAGGAGATCCCTGCTGGGATTGGCACTCAACATTTGTAACTGGGACAGTTTTGAATTCATTATTCATTGACTGTACTCATATAGCGCCTACCCTAAGTTACAGACCAAGTTAAGCGCTTTACAGTCCACACTCGCATTTACACAACTGGCTACCTACCTGGGTAAAACCGACACAGAACTACCTGCTGCTGCAATCATTCCTTTACTGAGTCCATATCAATCACTTACTCCTTGACTTTTCCACGGAGGAGAATACTGAAACGTGTCATCCATACCAGCTGCGAGACTGGCTTTTTCCTTCGAGAGTTAGCGATGGGATTCTAAATGTGTTGTAGACGGTTATGCATGTGTTCCACACAATGAACCTCGGTTTACATTCTCACGCAAAGGACTTCTAGGGGAATGGGGTCAGACTAGGCGTTGACTCCGAGCGGAAAATCCCACTGCGCTGAAAAGGCCCGACGGAGATTCCATCCTGCATCTCCAGGATCACCAGGATCATGAATCCGGCGCTTTACCAGCTGAGCTATTCGGGTCCCGCAGTCTCCAGTGATGACCACCAAAAACGTGACAAAGTTAGCCTAGTTCCAAGCGTTCATGCTCACTACAGTTCCTTCCTGCCAGTATGACCTCCGACTTCCCGACTTTTCATTTCAGAACATTCGAAAGATTTTGCGTCGTTTCTGAAGGAATTTAGGCATACTTTGCTCAATACTCCGATGTCAAACTACGTAGTGATGTGTCCATGGCCTGCGTGCACGCAAGTCGCGCCCACAGGTTTACACACAGAGGCACAGGCGGGCGGGGACAACACACACGCCACACACACACACACACACACACACACACACACACACACACACCACACCACACACACACACACCCGAACGTAGAAAGACACATACACACACACCACACACACCCAAACACACACACCACACACACACCACAAAACACACACACACAGACCCCACCCGTAGAAAGACATACACAGACACACCACCACACACACACACACACACACACACACACACACACACAAACGCACGCCTCCGCACACACCCCAACCCACACACCACACACACACACACACCCACAACCACACACACCCACACACACCACACAGACACAAACAGGAACACACACACACACACACACACACACCACACACACACCACACACACACACACACACCACACACACACACACGCAAGCACGAGGTCGACGCAACGCATACACGCGCCACACACACCACACACGCACACACACGACAGCACGCACGCACGCACGCCACAGCACGCGCGCGCACACACACACACAACACACACACACACACCACACACACACACACACAAAACCACACACACACACGCACGCATTGCACGCATATACACACATGCACATTCATGACGCCGATATGACAAGCGTGTACCTACAAGGGGCACAGGACAGAGGCGCGCGCGCGCCGCGGCACACACACAACAACAAAACACCAACACACCACACACGACACCACACACACACAAACACACAACACAAACACACACAACACATAACACAAAGGGGACTATCTCTCTCTCTCTCTCTCTCTCTCTCTCTCTCTCTCTCTCACACACACACACACACACACACACACACACACACACACACAACACATACGCATACAACACACACACACACACACACACACACACGCAAACATGCCCAACAAACCGAGCTCGCGTGTGCCATTAAACACACACCACACACACACACCACACACACACCACACACCACACACACACCCACACTGGAAGCTCGCGCGTGCTATTACCACAGTTCAGCCAGATTGACAATTTGAGTTCAGCAACTTACCAAGTTGCCCGTGCGAAAATGGAATACTCGTCACCAGAGAGAGATGGGAGAGAGAGAGATGAGAGAACACGAGAGAGAGGGACTTGAGAGGAGAGAGAGGAGAGAGGAGAGAGAGAGAGAGGAGCAGAGAGAGAGAGGAGAGAGAGAGCGAGAGAGGAGAGTCGTGGTGAGAGAGAGCGAGCGAGGTGTGGTGGGGGAGAGGAGAGCAGGCGAGATGAGAGAGAGAGAAGAGAGAGGGCGGAAGCCGATCGTTGTAGAGACGGAGAGCTTCGAGATAGAGAGAGAGAGAGAGAAGGGCGAAAGCTATCGTTGGCGGGGGCCCCTTGCAAACGGCTCTCTCATCGCAATGAAACGCATACATCCCACCGCTGTATGAAATAAATTCGTTTTGACATTTCGGATTTATTCCTTCGTGCAGACTCCGTGAGTTATAATAGGGGAAAGAGGGCTCGTGGACGGTTGGGTTCGAGGGAGGTGGAGATGTGAGGGGGGGGGGGGGGGTGAGTTGGGGGCGGAGGGGGGGGGGGGGTGATTAGCGATGAAGGAAGGAGAAGGGAGGGGAGAAAAACTAGGATGAGGAGTGGAGGGGATGTCGGTGGAGGGCTAGGAGGGGGAGGAGGAGGAAGGAAGAAGGGCAGGGGCCAGGGGGGGGGACCAGGGGGGGACGTAGGGGGTTGGAGGGAGAGAGGGGGACGGGGAGGAGGGGACTGGAAAAGGTGCTGAAACTGACCGAAGGTTGCAGACAAAGCGGACTGTTTGGGGAAGCTCAGTGTGGCCCATTACTTGAAATCAATATGCTTTGTTGTTTGGTTGGTTGCTTTTTTTCACATAATTATGAATGATGCTTTTCATCATAGATCTGTCACACTTAGACTGGGAAAATATGCACACACAGGCGCAAACAAAGCAGATTAAGACACAGGCACACCAACATATACACACATACACACGCGC
>JADBJO010003618.1:167500-172500 GCA_016801955.1 Conus betulinus | reverse complement strand
AGGGCAGTAAAACACCCCCCCCCAACATCCCCCCCCCCCCCCCCCCCCCCCCCCCCCCCCCCCCCTTTCTCCTTTCGCCTTTCTTCTTCTCCCTCCACCTCCCCCCCCCTCCCCCCCAGCCCTCCTTTACCCATTCCTTCCCCACCCTCCTTGCTACCATTTTGTCCATCCAGAGCGTCCCTTCTTCCATACATGTATGACTGGTTTTCTACCTCCCCATCGCTTACTGCCTCTACTTATTCCATCAGTGCTGACGTCACGCAGATGCGGGGTGGGGGTGGGGGTGGGGAGGATGGGAGGATGGACTGTGCCTTAGGAAAATGAATTGGGGAGCCATGTTGATCTCCCCCCCCCCCCCATTCCCACTCCTACCTCCCCCTCCCTCCCCCCCCCCCCCCCACCACCACCACCACTCCCGCCGCCCTTCCACCCATGCCCAACTCACGCTCCATCTCTCTCTCTCTCTCTCTCTCTCCGTCCTCTCTCTCTCTCTCTCTCTCTCTCTCTCTCTCTCTCTCTCTCTCCCATTTCCCCCCTCCGTCCCCGCGAGCAATCAGCTATGATTTTCTCCTCTCTTCGCCGGTAAAAGCTTTGGCGTTTGTTAGCAGTAGCAAAAGTTATTGTCGTCTAAACAATCATGCCCCTAGTCAATCAGCTTCACTGTTTGGGGGGATGGAGAGGCGCGCGTAGAGGATGGTGGTGGTGACGGAGGTTGGTGGTGATGGTGGGTGGGGTGGTGGTTGGGAAACAATGGGTAGGAGTATGGGAGCATGCATGCTTCATAAAGCCGTGAGAAATGTTTTTCCTTATTTTCCTTAAAAAAAAAAACACAACTAATAAAGAGAAAAAAAAGAAAAGAAAAACAAAACAGAAAGAAAAAGCAAAAAAAACCCACTACTACTACCCGACCGTACACGTAACAACAACAAAGACAGCAACAATAGGAACAAACAAACAAACAAATAAACCCAGTCACAACACCCGTTTTTTCCCCCCAGCAATAAATCACTTCTCTTTACCGTTTGCTTGAAGGATAATAACTTTTTTTTTTCTCGGGGAAATACACACTGATAAGAAAAGGCTTCCCACGACCTGATTTTCCTATTACCACTTTTTTTTTTCAAAGGGCAGTAACTAAAAATGAAAAACAGCTATCATGTGCCAGGGCAACAAACTAGCTCTACAAACCCAAATCAAATATATTCCGGACATAGAAAAACTATTGTCCTTGCAGATAACAGTTATAGCACCAGTTTATCTGGGAAATCTTTTACCATCTTTGTTTTCTTTAGATAAATGATTTTCCTGTTATAGCTTTTTTTTTTGCGAAGGACAATAGTTATGATAATTGGTTTTCCTATTATGGCTGTTTTCTTGAAGGACAATAACAGCAAAATAATGAATAATTTTCCTAATGTCACTTTTTCGTGAAGGTTTTTTTTTTTTTTTTTTTTTTTGAAAACAGCAATAATTACTTATTTCTCTATTGTCGCTGTTTTCGTGTGAAGGATAATTTCTCTCGGGGAAAAACAGTGACTGAATTCCTTATGATCGCTGCTTTTTTTTTTTTTTTTGAAAAGATAGTGCATCTTTCCTCGGAAAAACATGTCCTGTTATTATTGTATTCTGATGGAAGAAATTGCTTTCCTCAAGAAAACAGTACTGATAACTGAACTTCCTGTAATATTTTATTGTCTTGGAGGATAACAAGTATTTTCCTCGTGAAAAGATGTGAGGAAAGTTATAAGAGGCTAATGAAGTTAATGTGTTGTCAGACACATTGTTATTATTATTATTATATTATTATTATTATCGTTATTACATCTTAATATTATTATATTATTATTATCATCATTATTGTGATTGTTGTTGTTATATTCTTGAAGGGAGGTAATTTTTTTTTTTTCGCGAGGAAACAATGACAATAATCTATTTCCCTAAAAGTATCATTCCCGTTTTCTTGAGGGATAATTACCGTCATCTTCAATATGACGGCGATAATAACTAATTTCCCTTTCGTCACCATTTTCTCGAAAGAAACCGACTCTTTTCCTTGCGAAAACAACAATAAGAACTTACTTAAAGTAATGTCTCTGTTTTCTTAAAGGTCAGTTACTATTTTCCTGACGAAAACACGAGAGAAGTTGCAACGGTTTTATGAAGCTAACATGTTCTCATACATGTGAGGGAGAATGGGATAGGAGGCCTGTGGGAAAAAAAAGAGTAAGAGAGGTGGGTAAAGAGTGGGGGCGTGCGAGCGGGGGGGGGGGGGGGGGGATTCGGAGGGAGGGATGTGGGGAGTTGGTGTCGTGTTTGTCTTTGGAGGCAGATTCCCTTTGTGGCTGTTGTTTCTGTTTCGACTAAGACGGATGGGCGAACTCACTGCCCTTGAGCGATGGGTCGGGGCACCGCCAGGTTCGGCATCGGCTGGCATGGCGGCATCATGGCACTTTGTCAGTCAAAAACCCCGTCCGTCCGTCAGTCCGTCAGTCTCTCGGTCTCTGCGCGCTAATATGCCTCCTGCCTCAAGCAACTGAAGATGTTACCGTATTGGAATCAAACACGTTGGTTTCATTATGGTGCTGCCCCGCTAGGTTCTGCGAGGGAGGCTTTCTCTCTCCCCCCCCCCCCCCCCCCCATCTCTCTCTCTCTCTGTGTGTGTGTGTGTGTGTGTGTGTGTGTGTGTGTGTGTGTGTGTGTGTGTGTGTGTGTGTGACAGACAGACAGACAGACAGACAGACAAACAGACAGACAGACAGACAGACAAAGTCTAACAGACAGACAGGCAGGCAGACAGACAGGCAGACGGGCAGACAGACACAAGAGACAGACAGATTTTTTTTTTCTGTCTCAATTTCCACACCCCTTGGTGATACAGCCGCGCCAAAGAGTTTTTCCATGTTGCATCCGCAGCACCTCAGTCTACAGGGAACGGCAAGTAATATCAGGTCGTCAGACACACCCCACCAACGGAGACACTGCACGGGCCACACGTCATGGCCAGAATTTGGATTTTGCACCAAAACACTACATAATCCATGTAAGCATTTTGCGGCCTAGCATAAACGTCAGCCACCAATTCGTATTATACTGATCATTAATCAAAAGAACAACCATACACCAATGCATGACCTTCCCCTTGGCTGACATCACATTTCAGGCCTTCGCGCTCACGTGTGACCCTATCTTTGCACCAGCTGGTATCCTCTAAATAATCTCATTCCTTGAATTTTATCTGTCTGCTTGGAACGACCTGGCTTGTCCCTTGAGGGCTAAATGAATGAAAACGAGGAAAATGAACTTTCAGACACAATAGGAATTCTCAGATCAACCTTATTGTGGCAGTCTATAAATACTCGGACCCTTAAGCAATGACAATGCGCATTAATGTTTGGTGTGCAGCCTGTACACAAATTTTAGCTGCCCCTATTGCAGAAATAATGCCCACATGAAAAGCTTCAATCGATTTCTAACTAAGCTGAACAGTTTACATGGCAGCTGCACACTCAAATTGAGTTTGTGAGTCCTTTGAAGGTACTTACTATTAACTCTGTGATAGCATGTGATAGCCCATTTGAAATTTTTGCATGCATACAGATGACACTGGCTGCTGAAACACTTGCTAAAAACTTTTTTCACTGACATTTTGTTAACACAGTATGGTCATGGTGAGTACAGGCTAGGAAGAATGTGTTCAGTGTGCTGTAACTGACATTGTTTTCAGTTTTATTTTTAAGTAATCCACCACCACCCCCTCACCGCCCCCTCCCCCCTCCCCCCCCCCCCCCCCACTACAAGGTCACTTTTTCATGAGGGTAAGTCAGTTTCAAACACTGCATATTTTGGGGATCAAACCCAAGTGAAAGCAGAAGGATGTGACAAAAGAGTCTCTCCATCTCCATAGACAATAAGCTGCTCAGATTGATACTACAAGCAGTCTGTGCATGGTGAAGGGGGTGAACAGTGAAAACCACTGCACAGATAGCTGTTTTCCTTCAGGAAAATCAAACACAACTAAAGAATCATTCTTCAAAATCAATACTTACATGGGATGGACAACGGTCAAATTTTACTGGGAACTATCCTCATATGTGTTCATTTCTTTATTATGATAAAAGCTACCCTTATTTCAGATGTAATTTTGTTAATTTTTTTCCCAAACCGACCCTCCTTAAGATGCGATTTTTGTGACGGGGGACAAAAAAAATCGTCATTGTTTCCAACATGGAACATTTTATGACCAGTGTCTTGGTATCAGTAAAGTACAAATTTGATTTTATAGCAAGCTTAATGTGAAGATGATTCTTAGCTGAATAGCCTAAGTCACTGTACGTATATGTGTAAGCTGAAGAGCAATTTGCATTTGCATACAAAGAGTGTAAGAATTGTTGATAGGGGAGAAAAAGAAAAAAAGAGTAGACAACATCACACTCTTCCAGCGGACACGGTTTCGGGAGATCCTCTTCAGCTCGGCCCACGTCATTCCGGCGGCCTTCACTTCTGCGTCGGTACTCCTTCGCCATGTCTGTCTTGGTCTTCCCACTTTTCTTTGCCCTGAGGGTTCCATTCAAGGGCTTGTCTTGCGATGTTGGATGGAGACTTTCTGAGGGTGTGGCCAATCCATCCCCACTTCCGTTTTCTGATTTCTGATTCTATTGGAACTTGCTTGGTCTTGTTCCACAGTTCTGTGTTGGGCAATAACATCTGGCCATCTGATGTTCACAATGTTTTCGCAGACATCTGTTGATAAATGTTTGGAGTTTGTGAGTGTTTGTCTTTGTTGTTCGCCACGTTTCAGAACCATATAGAAGGACAGATTTCACATTTGAGTTGAAGATTCTGATCTTGTTGTGGAGTGAGAGGGCAGAGGAATTCCAGATAGGCCGTAGCGTAATAAAGATGTGCCTGGCTTTATTGATGCGGCTCTTGATATCCTTATCTGTACCTCCATCTTTGCTGACCACACTGCCGAGGTAGACAAAACTTGTCAACTTCAATGA
>JADBJO010003618.1:157500-160000 GCA_016801955.1 Conus betulinus | reverse complement strand
TGAGTTCGTAAATATTTGTCAGAATTCATGGAATCTATGTTTGCAAGATATGTCAAGCTGTAAAATCTGTGTATTGCATCCGTTGTTTGAGTAAATATAGGAATGGAAGTATTGCTACCGGCTGTTCATTAGTTTGTGGCGAGAAATACGCATGAACATGTTTTCTTCGCTTACTCCCTATGTCCACGCGTATCAAAACCCAAAATGACACAGACGTATTCGAACATTAGACACCCTGCTGAATTTCCGCTTGCCGTCTAAATCAACACAGCATATCATAAGTTTTTCGTGTTGGTATAACTACTCAATTTCAAAAATAATTTCAAAGAGGTAACGGACACACATAACTTCAGAATTTACATTGATTACATGTCCATTTGTTTCTCCAAATTAGATCGCTCGATGTCCTCATTTCTACTCCCCCAATTTTGTAAGTCGTAGTAGATAAACCGACCCACAAAGATAGAGAGAGAGAGAGAGAGAGAGAGAGAGAGAGGAGAGAGAGAGAGAGAGAGAGAGAGAGAGAGAGAGAGAGAGAGAGAGAGAGAGAGAGAGAGAACAATATGAACACAAACAGCGCCATTTTTTCATGGAAATATATCAGCCATACAAAAACATGGTTTTGGTGTCCTAAAACTAGTACAAATATATTTTCCTGTCTTTTCGCCCAGGGGGCTGGAATCAGAAAGAAGGCAGCATAGGGAAAGGAGAGGAGATGGGAGCAGGAAGAGCAGATGAAGGGGGGGGGAGAGGGGAGGGGGGAGGATGGCGGTTGTGGTAGTGGAGATGGAGATGGTAGGCGCGATGTGTTAGGGAAAGAAAGAGGCGGTCCTTGTGAACTTCCGAATAAACTTTTTCATGTCTTTATCCGCAGTCATTTGATTTCCCCCACTTTTCCGACCGAAAAAGAGGAAAATCGTACTTTTGGTGCCGTTGGAGTGACTCTTTTGACTTTTTTTTTCTCCCTCCTTCCCTCTCTTCCCTTCTCTGCCCCAGGGGCTGGGGAAGAAGAAAACAAGAGGGGAGGGGAAAGGAAGAGGAGGGGTGTAGGAAGAGGAGGGGTACAAGAAGATGGTGTCTGGGTAGTCTTCCACCGCTTTCCCCTCTTCCCAACCGTTTGAATTTTCTCTCAATCTTTTCTCCAAATCCCTATCCACTCCCTCCTCATTATGTCCCCTACCCTCTCCACTCTCCCCCCCCCCCCCCCCCACTCCCCTGCACCCCCTTCCAGACACACACTCACACACACACACACACACACACACACACACACACACACACACACACACACACACACACACACACACAAACCAAGCAATATTCGCCTTGCCCGTATCGATCAGACTGCGGAGCCGTTGATGATGACGTTATGATATTGTTGTGCACAACCCTACGGTTTCCAAACTGGCCAAAGTTTTCCACTGCGCGAATTTGATTTTTTTTTTTTTCTAGCGGCCTCTTCCCCGCTTCCGGCCAGATTGCGCGGCCATTCACGGGACCTAATGGGCCAAAATGGCGCCGCTCCGATACCAGAGAGCAAGCCACTGCAAAATCGCTTCCAGCTAGCTGATCT
Organism: Conus betulinus; assembly: GCA_016801955.1. Taxonomy (NCBI): domain Eukaryota; kingdom Metazoa; phylum Mollusca; class Gastropoda; order Neogastropoda; family Conidae; genus Conus; species Conus betulinus. The sequence goes on along the minus strand of JADBJO010003618.1, from coordinate 158,427 downwards.
TTTCGACATCTTTTGATGCTTCCGTTAAATTCAGTTAGCCGCGTCTGCTCCATTTCTCCGTTTCATATTTTTTTGACAGCAATGTTAAGTGCAGTACTTCTTTTCTCCCTCTTTCTCTCCTCCTCCTCCTCCTCCTCCTCCTTCCTCCTTGAACCATTCCCCATTCGTCCCCACTTTTTTTTTCCTTCTTCATTTCTCTGAAAGGGGTCTTTTATTTCTCTTTTCTTTCCTCTTTTTCTTTCTTTCTCCTTCCTTCTTCCAGTCCCCCCTCGGGTTAGTCGTCTGCCTCAAGTCTTTTCTCCTTCTCAGAGTTCTCTCCCCTCCATCCATATCTTGCTCTTTTCATGTCGGTCCATAGAAAATAAAGTTTTATCGCGTATGAATTTCTGAGTTTGCCGTCTGATCTTCACGTGCTTGTCTTCTATTTCTCAGCCTCCCACTACCCCTTTCCTCTCTTATCCCCTTGCCCTGCCCCCCCCCCCCCCCTCCTCATCCCCCATCTTCCGCCATCCTCATTCCTCCTCAAGTCCCCTCCCCCCCCCCCCCCTTCCCCTCATTCGTCCTTTTTTCCTCGGCTGTCTGGTGTAAAGTTTGTTTTTGGAGCGGAGATCAGAGAGTTATATTGCATTAACATTAAAAGTTTTTGATGGGGATGTTTGTTTTGTTTACAAGATGCCGCGGGTCTTTTCAGCAGCCGCCATTATTGAGACCAAAGGGGGGTAGGAGGAGGAGAAGGAGGATGGCTGGAGGGATGGGGATGGGAGGTGGGGGTGGGGGGTGGGGTGGGGGCTGAACAGGGGATGGGGAGATGAGGGGAGGTGGGTCGTTAGACTGGAAATGAAACAGCCCCTGTCTGGCCACACAGGGTCTGTCTGCCGGCGTGCTTGTGGTCCGCCTGTCTCAATGCTTGGGCCAACAGGGGAGATA
>JADBJO010003618.1:125000-132500 GCA_016801955.1 Conus betulinus | reverse complement strand
TGTTCATTATGGGTCACGAATAATGCCAGATGTTTTAGGTTACCGTTACAGCCGTTACTAACGGCTGAACGGCCTGTAACGGTTTTTCTTCTTCATGGAAACATCTAAGAAAGTACTTGGCCGATCTTTGTGAAACTTAGCAGGTATGTTCATTATGGGCCACGGATGATGCCCGATGTTTTCGATTACCGCTTTATAACCGTTACTAACGACTGTAACGGCATGTAGCGGTTTTTCTTCTTTATGGAATATCTCAAAAAGTACTGGGCCAATCTTTCTGAAAGTTTGTAGGTATGTTCATCATGGGTCTCGAATAATGCCCGATGTTTTAGTTTTACCGCTATAAACCCTTACTAACGGCTGTAACGGCCTGTTACGGTTTTTCCTCCTTTATGGAATATCCAAGAAAGTGTTTGGCCGATCTCTGTGAAACTTAGCAGGTGTGTTCATTATGGGTCACGAATAATGCTCGATGTTTTAGTTTACCCCGTTGTAATCGTTACTAACGGTTTGTAACGGTCTGTAACGGTTTTTTCTTCTTTCATGAATATCTCAGAAAGTACTTGGCTGATCTTTGTGAAAATTAGCAGGTATGTTCATTGTGGGTCCCGGATGATGCCCAAGGTTTTAGTTTACCGTTATAGCCGTTAAACGGCTTACAACGGCCCATAACGGTTTTTCTTTTATATGAAATATCTCAGAAAGTACTTGGCCGATCTTTCTGCAAAAAAGTGTAGGTATATTCATTATGGGTCACGGATGATACCAAATATTTAAGTTTTACCGTTATAGCCGTTACTAACGGCTCATAATGGTTTTCCCTTATGGAAAATCTCAGAAAGGTCTTGGCCGATCTTTCTGAAAATTTGTAAGTATGTTTCTTATAGGTCACAGATGATGGCTGATGTTTACCCAGAATAGCCATTACTAACGGTTACACCAGCCCCAAAACGGTTTTTTTTTTTTATGGAATATCTAACACATATTCAGGATAAACTGGGAGTACGTGTATATGCTTTGCATCTTGTTTCTGTTTGTCTTTGCTTCTTTCTTTTCTTTCTTTTGTTTTTCTGATGTTCATCTTTCTTTCTCTCTTCCTCCCTTTCTTTAGTGTTCTGCTAGTGTGTGTTGTATGTATGTATGTATGTATGTATGTAATGTATGTTGTATGTGTGTGTGTGTGTGTGTGTGTGTGTGTGTGTGTGTGTGTTGTGTGTGGTGTGCGCGCGCGGCGCGCGCGCGCGTGCGTGCGTGTGTGTGTGTGTGTGTGAGTGTGTGTGTGTGTGTGTGGTGTGTGTGTGTGTGTGTGTGTGTGTGTGTGTGTGTCTGTGTGTGTGCGTGTGTAGTGTGGTATGTGTGTGTGTGTGTGTGTGTGTTAGTATGTCTCTCTCTCTCTCTCTCTCTCTCTCTCTCTCTCTCTCTCTCTCTCGTCTCCTCGCTCTCTCGCGTCTCGGGGTGCGGGGGGGGGGGGGGGGGGGGGGGGGGGAGGGGGGGGGGGAGGGGGGGGGGAGGGGGGGGGGGGGGGGGGAGGGGGAGGGGGGAGGGCACACACGGGCATACACACACATACACACGCTAACGAGCAGACACAGAGAGAGAAAAGAGAGGATCAAGGAGGAAGGAAGAGGGAGGGGAGGGAGAGATTGTCAGAAAGACGGACAGACAGACAGACAGAGACAGACAGATAGACAGAGAGAAAGAAAAGGGCAGACAGGCAGACAGAGACAAACAGAGGAAAGCCGGATTCTGTAGCCGATGACGGTTTTTAAAGATGAGACCTTTTGAGCCCACGTCAAAATGGGCAGGGTGGGGATGGGGTAACGAAAGACAGAGAAATTCATTTCGACAAATGCAACTCATAAAACGATGTAAACAATGGCAAAAGTGATGTACATCAACGTTAACGTATTAGACGAATTAGGAGAGAGAGAGAGAGAGAGAGAGAGAGAGAGAGAGAGAGAGAGAGAGAGGGGAGAGAGAGAGAGAGAGAGAGGAGAGAGAGAGAGAGAAGAGAGAAGGAGATTTTCGCAAACAGAATATTTCTTCCTGTGAGCGAAAACTTTATACAAAAAAAAAAAAAAAAAAAAAAAAAAAAAAAAAAAAAAAAAAAAAAAAAAAAAAAAACGGAAAGGGCCACCACACACTGTGACATATGTAAACAGTAGTTATAACGTTTGAGAACATATGTAACACCTATCAAACAAAGGGTTCTCTAACAGTTTAGTACTCAGAATGTATAAAAAAAAACAATGTAGATCAGATTCTTCTATAAACATACCATATCTCTACACTTCTTTTTTTTTCTTGAATATATTAATCGATGTGTTTTCAGTGGAGACACACTAAACTGAACTCTCGTAAGAACTTTCATGTAAAATAGAATTGTAAATCATGTTTACATATTGTGGTGAGTTATGTATTTATCTGAAAGTGGACTGTAATGTTTTAACAATCACGCTCCATTAAACTGCGCTCCAGGCAATTTCTCATTGAAAGCGTACAAAAAGTTTACTTCCCCCCCCCCCCCCCCCCCCACCCTGGTTTTTTAACGAACAGCCGTATTTGTACCATGTAAAACAAATGCGTGACTCTCGTTTATTTCTTTAATTCCTACAATGAAGTTCAACTACTATTCTGTACAATTCTAACACATCCTGGTAAAACTTTTAAAGAGAAAACAGAGAGAGGCAGCAATTAAAGACAGTCATTAAAAATAGGAACGAGACAGTCGGGCAGATTAAAAATACAGACAAAACAGAGGCCAATAAAAAACAGCAAGAAAGAAAGACAGAAAATGAAGACGGAGAGAAAGAAAACCAAAGAAAAAAAAAAAGAAAGTAAGAAAACACGAACGAAAAAGAAAACACGAACGAAAAAAAAAAAAAAAAAAACAGCACGAAAGGGACGGAAGGAAAAGGCTGGTAAGAAAGGGAAAAAAAAAGACGGAAAAGGAAGGAAAGAAAAAGAATGAAGAACCAATGAACAGCGGACATCACAATACAAAGAAGCTGGGTCCTTTCCATCCTGTACCTTAACACTTTCTTGCAGTTAACGTTACAATCGATGTACTTGATAGATAGGTAAAAAGCAAACACGTAATGCTACCACTACTACCCTTACAACCGCTCTCACCCGCAACCCCGTCTCCTCTTCCCCAGCACAATCCTCACTCACAGGTCTCTGCCCGTTCTCATCAGAGAGGAGAGAGAGAGAGAGAGAGAGAGAGAGAGAGAGAGAGAGAGAGAGAGAGAGGAGAGAGAGAGAGAGAACTGTTCCTAAGAAAATAATAATAACAATAGAAAAAGAACGGTATCGACAAGAAACAATACAACACACACACACACACACACACACACACACACACACACACACACACACACACCCACACACACACACACAAAGAAAGAGCGAGAGGGAGAGAGGGTCGTTAAGAAGTAATGATAACAATGATAGTTATTATTAATAATAATAATAATAATAATAATAATATAAAAATAATAATAATAAAAAAAGAGAAAAGACGAACAAAGATAACCAGACACGAGAGAGAGAGAGAGAGAGAGAGGAGAGAGAGAGAGAGAGAGAGAGAGAGACGTTTCTTAAAGAGAGAGAGAGAGAGAGAGAGAGAGGAGAGAGAGAGAGAGGAGAGTCTTGTTCTTAAAAAGAGAGAAGAAGAAGAAGAAGAAGAAGAGAGAGAGAGAGAGAGAGAGAGAGAGAGAGAGAGGGGGGGGGGGGGGACGAGGTGGAGTCTTATTCTTGAATAACTTGAAGTAGAAGAAGAAGGGGGGTGATGGTGCTAGTAGTGGAAGTGGTGGTGGTGATGGAAGAAGAAAGAAGAAGAGAAGGAGGAGGAGGAGGAGGAGGAGGAGAGGAGGAGGAGGAGGAGGAGGAGGAGGAGGAGGAGGAGGAGAGACGACGACGACGGACGACGACAACAACAACAACAAGATGAAAAAAATTATGAGGAGAAGAAGAAGAAGAGAGAAGAAGAGAGGGAGAGAGAGAGAGAGAGAGAGAGAGGAGAGAGAGAGAGAGAGAGAGAGAGAGAGAGGTAGAGACAGAGACAGACAGACAGACAGACAGACAGACAGACAAAACCGCAGGAAGACAGACAGACAGATTGACAGGCTGACCGGCAGACAGACAGACAGACAGACATAGAAACAAAGAAACAGAGACAGAGAGATGCAGAGGGGACACGGCACAGAGACAGCGAGCGAGCGAGAGAGAGAGAGAGAGAGAGAGGGGGGGGGGGAGCGGCAGAGGGAGGGAGAGAGCTTTATCATCAAGGCGTGTTATCGATACAAGGAACTATTAAAAACCTCTCCACTTCTTGCGAAAAAAACGACAGGTGGTGTGGGTACCAACGAAATCAATACTTGGGCAAGGACAGTGGAGGGTGTGAGGGAGGGGGAAAGGGAGAGAAGGAAGGAGGAGGGAAAAGCAGGAGAGGGGGAGAGAGAGCGGTGAATGTGGAGGGAGGGGGAGGGGGTTTCCGTTGCTACGTCACACAGCATTCGGGGTGATTATCAGGGGAAAAAAAAGCGTGCGAGAGAGAGGAGAGAGAGAGAGAGAGAGAGAGAGAGAGAGAGACAGACAGACAGACAGACAGACAGACAGACAGACAACGTGGGGGAGACGGGAGAGGAGGGAAAGCGGGAGGTAAAGGTTGGGAGGGGGGGACAGGGTATGAATGAATGTGTACACAAACACATACACGCACGCGCGCGCGCACGCGCACACGCACACAGACAGCACACGCACGCACACACACAGACACACACACAGACACACACACACACACACACACACACACACACACACACACACACACACACACACACACACACACACACACGCACACGCATACACCACATCCGCACCCCGCCCCACCCCCCCCCCACACGCACACACACACCACACACACACACACACACACACACACACACACACACACACACACACACACACACACATACACACACACACGCGCACGCGCACACGCACGTTGATCTCTCAGACGCTCAGATTCTCTCTCTTTATTGAAGGTAAACTTGAAAAACATCTATTCCGTACTAAGTAGCACATGAAACGCTTGCTTGGTTATGTAGAGTGTGTGTGGCAAGGTTAGTATTGTTTTTGTATTATGTGTATACCAGAATGCTGACTAATTTGCAAAGTGCTGTGAGTGGTATAGAACAAATAACAATGGAAACAATGGTAATGATGGTTATGATATGACAACAAAAACAAAGACAAGAACAACAACGATAATGATGATGATGATGATGATGATGATTAATAATGATAATAATTATAATGATGGTGACGATAATGACAATAATAGTAATGATGATAAATGATTAATAACAAGGAAATGATAAACGAAAATCAAATATTAACAGTAATACTGCTACTAATAATGATAATAAAAGACTAAAAACTATTAAAAATAATGATAATGGGAATGATAATAATGATAATAATAGTCATATTAGGCGAAAATGCAAATAAAGACACACAATACAAAGTGTCAAGTAAAGCAGTTTGATGCACAATACAAAAAAACAGACAATTGAATTTCCGACAAACATGTCTACTATAGACGTTACGATCAAGCAAACCACAAAGAGCAGAAAATAGTAAGCTTACTCCGTTGATTGCAGTCACCATGAGAATGTCAACATTTGCGGCGTCTCTATGAGGGTTACCTCCTCACGACTTCACATTGTCATTCTCACTCTGACGAGTACTGTTTGGTGCCTTTTCGTTTCCTGTTTGTCCGGTCTGAAGAAGTCATACTAGTGGAAAATTGACTCGCCCGTTTTATATTGTACATAAAATCTGCATTACTTTGTTTTGTGCTTTCCAATAATGCTGTTAACTGTTTCATTTTTTTTAAACACAGTCATGAAAGTGACAATCCGTCACAAAAATAATCCATATTGCGATCATGATGATGATGGTGACAGCTGTTGCTGCTGCTGCTGCTGCTGCTACACCTACTGACTATTGCCTCGTGTGATATAACACCGCTGTTGATGATGCAATGGCAGCGACGACGATGATGATGATGATGATGAAAATGACGACGACGACGACGACGACGACGATGATGATGATGATGATGATGATGATGATGACCATCGTAAAGATAGCAGACATGAAGCAGACAAGAGAAGGAAGATAAAAGGCATCATTACAATAAGGGTAAAAAAAAAAAAAAAAAAAAAAAAAAGACAGGAAAAAAAAAAAACCAGAGGAAAGAAAAGAAAACAGCAAACAACTATCCATTTCAGTCCCGTACGGCATTTTGCACGTGATCATCGTGATGCGCGGATTGTTTGAGCGCTTTCGGCTTCTTGGCTATCAGCCAAATGAATGCCCCGCCGCCCCCCTACCCCCCTTTTCCCCTCTCTTGCATTCAGCTGTGCGCCGCCGCGGTTTGGACAAACGGGTAAATGAGACAGCTCCGGGAGAGGAAAATGAGAAGATTTGGCACGTAATTTGCGGGTTTGTTAGAGAGGCTTAAATTTGCGGGGTGGGGGAAGGTGAGCGGCAGAATGGGATCGGCGTCTGATTGAATTGACAAAAAAAAAAAAAAGAAAAAAAAAAAGAAAGAAAAAAAAAAAAAACCTCCGTGCCGGAGTAAAGGGGCCTTTTTACCCGCATGGCTGCTCCCATCCACTCTCTATTCTCTTTGTCACCCTCCCCTCCGTCATCCCTACCCACGTCCTCCTTCTCCATCCCCGTCCGGACAACCCTTCCTACCTCCCCGTCGCCCCCCTCCCCCCTCCTCCCCCGACCTGTTATTTCTACGTTAGTTCTAGCACTGTTGCAATCCGATAGGGCCGGGGAGTCTCTAACTCCTTTCCTCCCCTCCTCCCCTCCTCCCTCCTCCCTCCTCTTTCCATCCTCCCTCCATTTCCTCTTATAACGATTATGATCGTGGTATTTTGATGCCAGACGTCGGTTTCATGATGCTGAATACGAAACAATTGCTAAGTTCCTGAAAGTATGGCGGCAGGGGTTACCCTCCCTTTTCCCTCTCCCCCCCCCCTCCCCCCCCCCCCCCCCCCCCCCCCCCCCCCCCCCCCCCCCCGTCCACTCACTCACCCCACTCCTCCACCTGACTCTCATCCCCACCCACCCCCACCCCACCCCCCCCCCTTCCGCATCGCCAAATAGTGTAGCATTGTCGTTCTCCTGGCATTGGGAGTGACGGATTTCAGAACAGATGATTTTGCTGAGCGGTTGTCTTTCAGCGGGTGCGCGTGCGCGTGCGTGTGCATGTGCGCATGTGTGTGTGTGTGTGTGTGTGTGTGTGTGTGTGTGTGTGTGTGTGTGTGCGTGCGTGAGTGTGTGTATTTGCATGTGCACGCGCACGTGCGCATGTTCATATCATATGTTCTGCGGTTAGGACTGCTAGGATTATTTTTCAGTAATCAGTAATTTGCGATTATCCTATCTGTTGTGAATTGGGCGAATTAAGTTTTGATC
>JADBJO010003618.1:112500-115000 GCA_016801955.1 Conus betulinus | reverse complement strand
GGAGAGGGAGACGGAAACGGAGGAGGGGGGGGGGGGGGAGGGGGGAGGGGGGGGGGAGAAAGAGAAAAAACGATGGACTGACGACATTGCAGAATTGTCAGATAAAAAAACATTTGCAGAGACCCAGACCATAGCACACAACGGACAGAACTGGTGGAACCATGTCAGCAGTCTCCAGTGCGATGACCCCAATGATTTCTTACAGGTAAGAGGTAACAAGAACAAAAGAAGTCACCCCAGTGAGTCAATACGAATTCCTTTATTTTAAATGTAATTGCAGCCGACTTTGCCATTTAAATCGTCTTTTTGGCCGCTTTTATGGTCTCTGTTGTCTTGTTACCCTTTCTCACAGTGCATGAATCTAATATATCAATGCACATTTGTTCTTGGTCTTCATCTGGCGCAACAAGTCTGCAATCTCGATGGTGGTGATGGTAATTGTCGTATCTCTCCAAAGGAACGCTGGTCAATCATTGTCTTCTCGCTGTGGATGGAAAAACGATCATATTACCAACCCCTTCTTCCCCCGTGTGGGGGGTCCCATTCTCAGAGTTGAGGGACACATAAAGTGTACAGTTGGCAACTGATCACACAACTCTCTTTTCGTACTTGTCCACTTCATTCCTTGTCCCCCCTCATCCCCCCCCCCCCCCCCCCCCCCCCACCCCCCCCGGCCTTTTGCTTCCCAATGCATTTGGCTTCACACGTTTCCGCTTTCGGACACACACACACCACACACACACACACACACACACACACACACCACACATACCACACACACACACACACACACACACACACACACACACACATATACACACACACACTGGATACTCATCTACGTGTGCACACATATATACGAAGACACTCGTATTCACGCACACGTTTACATACGCATCGTCATAGACCTACACGCGTGCAAACACACACACACACACACACACACACACACACACACACACACACACACGAACAACAACCCTTTTATTATTCCTCTACAGCTTTTTACACAGAGCCACCCATCCCACATTCCCTATCCACCCTCTTTTTGTGATCCCAACTTTCCTCCTATTGTATTTGACTTCTATTCAGCAGCCCCCTATTCATCTGTCTCCATGAAGTTGCCCGCTCGCCCTCCATAATTTGTGTCCCTCTTCCCTTGGTTAAATCTTTCTGGTTCTCCTCCTCTTCTTCGCCTTGGAGGAAGGGCTTACACATTAAAAAGTCTGGTTTATTCCCCTCCTGTGGATCAGTTTTTCAATCTGTAGCACGTGTGTGTGTGTGTGTGTGTCGGGGTGTGGGGGTGGGTGATGGGATGAGGTGGGGATATGCGGTTGGGGATAACTGTTGACGAATTGTTCTGGATCGCTAAAACTGGAATTATGATTGCAGATCTGGCACACACACAACACACACACACACACAAACACACACCCACACACACACACACACACACCACACACACACACACACACACACACACACACACAAGATTACAGCTTCCGCGTTGTCCATCTTGTAAACAGTGCAAACAGTCTCGCCCGCTGGTTGTCGCGTCATTTACAAAACGCCGACCTGTACTCCCCATCTGAGGACGTTACACCCTGGCCTGCCTTCTGTTTGTCCTGCCTACCCCTCCCCTAACTCCCCCCCACCCCACCCCCTACATCCATCCCTTTCCCTCCTCCCCCCCGGTGTCCAGACGGCGGGCCAGACGAGGGGACTGAAGCTCATTACGTATGCATCAAATTTGATATTAGGACAGGAAATTAGAATTTAAATATTTATCCCTGGATGTTTTTGGGGACCGGCTCCCCGCGTTTTAATTTCACAAAACCTAGCAAAGCTGGCTCGTACCCAAAATTTACAACACAGAGAGAGAGAGGAGAGAGAGGAGAGGGAGAGAGAGAGAGAGAGAGAGAGAGAGAGGAGAAGAGAAATTAGAGGAAACAACAGGAGAGAGAGAGGAGGAGAAGAGAGAGAGAGTAAAATTTGTGAAAACAGAGAGGAGAGAGAGAGAGGAGAGAGAGAGAGAGAGAGATGAGAGAGAGAGGAGAGTAGATTATGTTTGAGTAGGAAATAACAAGAGAGAGAGAGAGGAGAGAGAGAGAGAGACTGAATTATGTGAAAAAGGACAGAGAGAGAGAGGAAGAGAGAGAGAGAGAGAGTAAAAGTATGTTGAAACAACAGGAGAGAGAGAGAGGAGAGGAGAGAGGAGAGAGAGACGGGGAGCATGTGTGTATCTGTGCGTAGGGAGGTGGGGATGGAGTAGACGTGGAAAGAGGGGGGTAAGGGAGAGAGGATGGAGGTGGGGGGTCGAGTAGGGCAAAGGCGTGGGGGGGGGGGGGGGGGGGGAGGGCATTGTGTTTGAAGTTGTCACGGCTATCTGTCTCGTGGAATGCCCAGCCTTTCAATTGTCTGTTTTTATGTGTCTGTTCCTTTAAAAAAAAAATGCGTGTGTGCGTGCGTGCGTGCGTGCGTGTAGTGTGTGTGTGTGTGT
>JADBJO010003618.1:102500-110000 GCA_016801955.1 Conus betulinus | reverse complement strand
TAGACCTTGTGTACAGTATCACCAGCTTGTTGCCAGATTACAAGTAATGTTTTTTTTTTAATATAACTAGCTTGTTATAAAGTGTACACAAGACCGAAAAAAAAAGCAGTAAGGACTCCTTAAAGAAAGACAGGTGAACTGGCCACCGAGGCGGGAGAAACCCACTGAGAGAGAGAGAGAGGAGGAGAGAGAGAGAGAGAGAGAGAGAGAGAGAGAGAGAGAGAGACAGAGACAGAGAGACAGAGAGACAGAGAGAGAGAGAGAGTATCAGTTTACCAGAAACGGTTTCTGATGTCTCATAAATCATTACGCAAAGTGAAACAGAAAAAACAGGGTGAAAAAGGGAGTGGAAGAAAAAGGGGGGGGGGGGGGGGGGGGAACTACCCGGCTCAGAACTTCCATATGCTAGGTTTACAGTTGACAAGGAAAGAGCCCCACCCCACCTCATCCCCCACTACCAACCCTTCGCCCCCCCCCCCCCCCCCCACCTCCCAGCCCTATCCCAAACCCTCCCACATAATCACTTCTCCTCCTCCTCCACCCCCCTCCCCCCCAATCCCCAGCCAAAGTCTTTCACTCACAGCACTCCCGTCTCCCTCTCACCCCTGCCTCATTACCAGCCCGGTGGGTGTTATCATCCTCGTCAACAGGTGCCACAGAACTACTAGTGACAAAAAAAAAACCCACTTCGTGGTCTTGCGCACGCCGAAGATCAGACAGGCCAAGCGCCCTGAAGATCCTAGGGTCTATGTCAGAATTAGAGTGGGTGAGGGACATGCGTCATTTTCCAGCATGTCTTAGGATGGCTCCGGGAGGAGATGGGGGGGACTGCCGCCATTCGTATTGCCCAGTGAAAAGCCGAGAGGAGCACACCCAGACAGCGTCAACGACGCCATGGTGCATGACTTGCATGGGATGACGATCCTGATGATTTATCATTTCTCTTCTTGCAAACAGTTTACTGTCTATTCTCTCTGTGTACATATACACATGCGTAGATACGTACACATACGCACGCGCACGCACTCACACACACACACACACACACACACACACACACACACAACACACACACACACACACACATAACACACACACACACACACAACACACACACATACACAACAACACACACACACACACACACACAGACACAGAGACAGAGAGACGAGGAGAGAGAGAGAGAGAGAGAGAGAGAGAGAGAGAGAGAGAGAGAGAGAGAGACCGACAAACTGAGCTGCAGAAAAAGAGTACCAAGAAAAACAAGAAAGAAGAGAAAAAACACACACGAAGAAAGAATGGAAAACACACACCACACACACCCACACACCCACACACACACACACACACACAAAGAACACACAAACACACACAACACACACACACCACACGCACGCACGCACGCACGCACGCACGCACACAGAGAGAGAGAGAGAGAAGAGAGAGAGAGAGAGAGAGAGAGAGAGAGAGAGAGAGAGAGAGTTAGCTGAGTGAGTGATTGATTCAGACTTGTGTGGTGTGTGTGTGTGTGTGTGTGTGAGAGAGAGAGAGAGAGAGAGAGAGAGAGAGAGAGAGAGAGAGAGAGAGAGAGAGAGAGAGAGAGTCTGTATGAAGGATTTCTAACTGGACTGAACAAACAAATGCTTCTTTTGTTCCATCAAAACTTTTGCATCATTGTTATATTTGTTCTCAAACATAAGCAAAACAGTATAAAACGAAAATAAGGAATATAGAATACATCAAAATGAGATTCAGTAAAATAGCACGAAGCAAGATAAATCAAGTAGATGAATAAAAAAAAAAGAAATAAATGATAAATAAACAGGTTAGACGAAAGATCAGACAACTATCATTAATACAAGTGCCTTGATCCACACTTTCTTCCCTTCTCTCTCTCTCTCTCTCTCTCTCTCTCTCTCTCTCTCTCTCTCTCTCTCTCCTCTCTCTCTTCTCTCTCTCTCTCTCTCTCTCTGCCCTTGGTATGTTCGTCGACACGGTTTAAACTATAAACCATTTTGTTCGACTTCCACATACAGCATGCCCCTCCTTCCCTTTATTTCCCATCGCAACCCCTTTAATCCTCTCTCTCTCTCTCTCTCTCTCTCTCTCTCTCTCTCTCTCTCTCTCTCTCTCTCTCTCTCTCTCTCTCTCTCTCTCTTCTTTTCTTTTTCTTTTTAAAGCTCGTCGGCCCGTGCATGGGAAAATTTCATTTGTGCAGACGACTCGGTCCCGGCCGGAGAGAGAGGTTAAAGGGAGGGGATGGTTGGGCAACGGGGTGGGGAGGAGGGGGAGAGGGTTGTAGGGGCTGAGGGGAGGACATGGAGGGGGGGGGGGGGAGTCTGCAGGAGAGTTGAGGCTGTTTGCTCAAGTAGAGATTGTTGCTGTGATTCCATCGCTGGCAGGACTGCTAATGAAATTGTCTTGGATAAATTTTTCACTGCGAACTGACGCCGCCTTGTTGAGAAGAGCTAAACAGTGCATCTGTCAACGCTATCTCTTTCTCTTTGGGGGGGGGGGGGGGGGGTCTCTTTCCTCTCTCTCCCCACGCACCCTCCCCCTTCCTCATCGACTTCCCTGTCACTACCTTCCCTCTTCATCCTCGTCTGGCTCTCTTCTTTCCCCTCCTGCCTCTCTACCCCCAGCCCCACCTCCACCCAAGCAATCTCCGTGTTTGCCTGTTGTATGTGTGTTGTTTGGAGTGTCTGTTTGTCAATCGATCACCCCTTTTCTGTCTGTCCGTATGTTTACCCTCATCTCTCTCTCTCTCTCTCTCTCTCTCCTCTCTCTCTCTCTCTCTCTCTCTCTCTCTCTCTCTCTCTCTCTCTCTCTCTCTCTCTCTCTTCGCTCGCTCGCTCGCTCGCTCGCTTGCTTCTGTGTGTGTGTGTGTGTGTGTGTGTGTGTGTGTGTGTGTGTGTGTGTGTGTGTGTGTGTGTGTGTGTCTGTCTGTGTGTCTGTGTGTCTGTTTGTTCGTCTGTCTGCGCTCGTGCACACGAGTGCCAGCACTTGTCACCTATGATAGTCATAATTATCCTCTTCAGTTCAGCAGCCATCCCCCCTCCTTAAAATGCAAATCAAAGCAGGGTCCACCTCTCTCAGTGTCTGTCTGTTCGCTGTGTTCTTCAACTGCTGCACCTTGTCTGCGAATCGTTGTTCCCCGAGGTTTCGCTGTCTCCCTGAATTGACCTCCAAGTCATTGCTTTTAACCCTGCGCTCTGCCTCAGCCCTGAGGCGGTCCGGTGTGTGTCAGCTGGAGCCGGAATAGCTCAGTTGGTAGAGCGCCGGACTCGTAATCTTGGTGATTCTGGTGTGGCGGGTTCGAATCTCCGTCGGGCCGTTTCGGTGCAGGGGGACTTTTCCCTCGGAGTTAACATTGGTTCTGACTCATTCCCATACAGTCCTTCGAATGAGACTATAAACCGAGGTTCCGTGTGTGAACGCACGCATAACGTCTTGCACAGACGTAAAATCCCATCACCAACTTTCGGAAGGGAAGGCCAGTTTGGCCGTTGGTATGAATGCCATGCTACACATAGCATGCACCGTGAGAAATGGAAAATAAGGAAATAAGGAAGTGGATTGAACGATATTGACCGGATGACACGGGAAATGACTAAATGATGCGCCGGCAGGCAGCTCTTCAGTCGGCTCTAACCAGGTAGGCGGCCCGCTGTGTAAACGATAGTGTTTATTTTGTTATCTGTAAAGCCCTAATCTTTAGAGAATAGGCGCTATAAAAATTACCATTCTTCTTCTTCTTATCATAATTATATCAACAAACGACCACAGACTCCATAGCTGGTGGCCACCTCCCTGAAGTGCCCCGGAGTTCTGGAGGCTGCGCAATGGCCACCCTTTAAGAACGCCACTGATATGAAGGCTTGCAGGAGGTTGTAAGGTGTCCGTGGACTTTCAAAGCCGGTGTAGTGAGACTCGACATCCATGACCCACGTAAGCATCAACCGAAAAAAGGAGACGGTGCTGTGCCGTGATGCCTTGTACTCATAGCCGAGGGGGCGAGGGGTAAAACGCGATCTTGTGTAAACGTCCAGGCGAAATCGCCTCCATTTCCGGTCACTCTCCCGCACGTGAGAAAGGAGCACGTGCCCAAACTGCATTTACTACCGATAGAAAATCACCTGTGACTTTGGTGTTTCGACACCTGATACAAAACGTACGGGCTTATTCAAGATCTAAATGTTTGGTGCGCTGACAATTTGATTCTGTCATTTTCTGCTTTACACACACACACACACACACACACACACACACACACACACACACACACCAACCAACGCGTTAAATATATTGGCGTTGAGCTGATTCGCTTCCTGAGGACACTCAAGACATGTCAACCCATTCCCTCATTTTCTGTCTTTCCTGTAGACCTCCAAGTTCCTTAATATGGCCATCCTTTAAGCGAAATAAACGAAAATAAGAATGAAGAGGAAGCGCGCAAAGAACGAAGAGATTAGGACGGAACGAAAAAAGAAATGTATGTTGTTGAGACTTTGTACTGCATATTGCACTCAAGACCTCGGCGTATTGTCTGATCCAAATGACCAGCCCTCACATCACTGCTTAAAGTTAACAGAGAGAATGGGAAGGGGTAGGGCCGGGTGGCCGTGGGGAAGAGGATGAAAGAAAGTCACACACTGTCCGAGAATCGAACTCATGGAGCCGAGAGTCTGACGCTACCTATACGAGTGTGTGTGCTCCACTGGGCCATCTTCCTTCAAGTCTGTACGTTAACAAGAGAACAACAACAAACAAACAAACAAACAGAAAAAAATCCGTCTAGCGAAAAAAAAAAACAAACAAACAAACAAACAAACAAACGACAACTACGACAAAAATAACAACAACATCGCCAGTAGGAGGGATTCGTCATTGAAGCAGATGGTGTGATTTTGATTTGATCTGTATGATGGATGTCCACTCAGTCTTTTACACACGCACGCACGCACGCACGCACGCACGCACGCACGCACGCACGCACACGCACGCCACACACACACGCACGCCCACACACACACATACACACACTATCTATCTATCTATCTATCTATCTATCTATCTATCTATCTATCTATCTATCTATCTATCTATCTATCTGTAAAACGCGAAAAACAAGTTTATGTGGCAATAAAGGAACGAAACGGTTTATGAGGAAATTGCCCATCAAAACTCTACTTACGTCAACTGAAAAATGTAGTTTTTTGCGCAATCGATAAATATGACATTTTCTGTTCTCTATAGGAAAATTACCTGTAGATAAATGAAAAAAAAAAATGAAAGCATGTAATTAACAACTGTCTATAAACATCTGCTGACGTCGGAACACACTCAATTTTGTTTCTGTCGCTCTGACAATAAATGGATCATTCCCTGGTCTGAAAACAAAAATCTCAACATCAAACTCATGAGTCGCCATTCTTCCTATGAAGAGGGTCAACAACATGAATTCTGCTACGGAGAGGCTTTACAGGCAGAAATATTCAGAACACATCACAGCGATGTGCAACGTTATTTTAAAGGCTATTCATACTCTAAAATTTTCGAGAAAATATAAACAAGAAATGTGCCAGTTAAAAATTGGACTGGTTACAATACCTCTGTCCTGTTGCATATGATTCAGGACTGAAGGTTGTGAAGATCTCTAGACGCCCAGGCGTCCTCAGGGTACCTCCTACGACCTAAATATCGGGGGCAATAAACAAATATGAATATAATTATGATTCCTTAATTGAGTATGTGATGTCACTTTAGTGTTTTGTTTTCCCTTTTCACAAAAACTTACTGATTCCTGTGACCAGCGATTTGCTTTTAATATTAGTTAGCGCAGTCAGTTTCAAAACATTTGGGCGTTTGGAGAAAAAGGTTATTATTTCGTTCTTGGTTAAAAAAATGATATTCAAAAAAAATAACCAAGTCCCATCTCCGAGTCTTTCAGTTTTCCCGATGTTGCGCTTTGGACGAATTCTTTCAATAAATTCTCCATGTTAATACAGGCTGAAGGTCAAAGACGTAAAGCATACAGATGATGGATAACTTGATCCGTTACATCATATCATAATCCACATTCGCAGGGGTGCAGCGATGGACACATGAAAAAGTAGGGGTCCCGGGAAAGCGCAGACCCCCACCAACGTCGAACGAATTTTGGATCCGTCTTTTGACACAGATCCGCAACAAACTTTGCGGGATTCGTCCTGGGCCATCTTACGTCTATCCACCACTTTTTTTTCAAAATCGGCAGGGCAGTTTTTTTTTTTTTTTTTACGTGGACAGTCACACCAACAGAGCAGTGATAACATAATCATTTTGGCGGAGAACACTCAGGAACGCGCAAACGTCTGTCAGTTTCGAGCATTCTTAACTTTAGTCAAATTCTGAATGAGAATCCGTCCCGTAGAATCCACACTTTGATCCAGATTCGCAACAACAGTTTAACAGATAATGGATGAAGTGGAGTAGGCGGTATTGCTACATGCTCCACAGACAGCGTACTCCGGTTCATTCATCATTTGTCCCACGCTCATCTATCACTCCGGTACACTACGACATATATCCCTGTTCTGTTACATTTTTGGACATCTCTCTCTCTCTCTCTCTCTCTCTCTCTCTCTCTCTCTCTCTCTCTCTCTCTCTCTCTCTCTCTCTCTCTCTCTCCAGCGTGACTGTAAAGGCTAGTGACTTGTATATTTTACAAACCCACTGACTCCCTTTCTTATCTTCTTTATTCTTCCAATCACCCACTACCACTAAAAAAAACCCCAGTATACTCCGAAATTCAAATGAATGTGCAGAGACACTACTGACTCTGAAAACCAAACAACGAAGATACGTTACTGTTTACTTTCTTGTCAACGTCCAGAGAACGTCGTCCACATACCACCCGAGACTGCATGCCGAGTTACATGCGTATGAACTCTCAGTTCTAAACCTCCCCATGATCACAGTGACAGAACACTTGCTGTAATCACCTGCCATCCAAACAACTTTGCTGTTTGCAACATTTTACAACACAGTTTTTACATCTTGCATGTTGACCCACCACTGACCAACCGCCGTGGCAAAGTAGTTAGCGTAGCGGACTCAGGGCTGGGAGGTTTTGGGTTCGATTCCCATCACACCTATTTGTTTGTGTGAATTTTTACTGCCCCGAGTATGCTATGTGGTCAAGTGGGAAGACTTGAACAAACAGTCGTGTTTCATCCACTTACTGGTTGCGTCTCTGAGAGTATTGCTCAAAGGTCCTGACCAACACTGCAGGTATCTGTATCTCTTGGGTCTGGTTGAGGCCGGGATACGTTATTAAAGAAAGCGTGGAGTACAGCCCTGTCATATAGTATCAGAGTTGAATGGAAATCGCAGCATCATGTTTATCATCATCATTCTCAACGATCAGTATAAAATGTAAGATTCTGTGGCCCTTTACGCCCTGCTGTCATGGTGACCTCAGTTCCAATTACCTCGTTATGGCTATGTCCTTGGCTTGGT
>JADBJO010003618.1:87500-90000 GCA_016801955.1 Conus betulinus | reverse complement strand
CACACACACGGAAGCACGCACTCACATGCACGCACATATGCGCTCTCACAAGCACGCACGCACGTGCGCTCGCGCCCACAGGGACGTGCACATACTCTGAAAGAACGCAGCACGGCAAAAAAATTGAGTATGGCTTATTCGTATTTTGAACTTTGAAAGGCAATGAAAGAGAGCAATTTGATCGAGAAACAGTAGGGATTGCGGACACAATTTATGAGCTTTCATGGAAAAGAAAGAAGATAGGGTGGGGCAAGACTTGTCTGTTACTCTCTGGTATAATCTCCTTTTTGTCACTCGTTGCCCTTTCATTTCAAACAGTGGAAAGAAACTTTAGGGATAATTTGACAACAAAGTTCTCCAGAGAAGAACTGCGTACACACACACACACACACACACACACACACACACACACACACACACACACACACACACACACACACACACACACGCACGCACGCACGCACACACACACACACACACACACACACACACACACACACACACACACACACACTCACACACACCCGCCCTGCATCTCTCCCAAGTGGTCTGACCCGGAAGTACTTAGTCTAAGGGTGCCGGGCTGCATCCAGGTCATGACTCCTATATCCCTTTCTGCTGCCAAATCTTTTTTCCTGGTACCGCAAGGATTCTAACCAGTAACTTGATGATGGATGGGCATCTCAAGGCTATGCCTTGTTTAGACAGATGTCTTACCCACGTCACTGTTGACATCTGTTCTAAGTTGGGAAATCTGAACCTTTTGCAGTTTACTTTCATTCCTCCTAAACCAGATCCAGCTGGAGCTCTTTTTAACTACCTCTGCCATTGCCTTTGGGATTCTAGTCCTGGTCTTATCTGAAATCCTGAGCTGTTTCATTTGGTCATAGGCACATAAACCTGTAATCCCCATCGCCCAAATATTTTCTGGCTTGACTACCATAACATTTCAGTCTTGTAGATGTAAGCGAGAACCATTCTGCTTTCCTTTTAGTGCAGTGAGTTCAACCAGAATCAGTTGTTTTCATGATCCATTGTGGAGTACAACATCTAACCTCATACCACTCTTCCTGGCGATCTTTGGAGAGTTTTCCCCATTCATTCTCGAATGTCTGCCACGTACTCCCAGTCATCAACTCATTCCAGTATATTCCAGTTTATTTTCCATCAGGATTTGTGGCCTTCTGCGGTGCAGAATGTCGTTGTTGGAGCTTCCCAAGGTGTTTCTTCAACAGTGCTAACTGCATGCGCGACCTCCACACGCGCTTGGTTGTGTCTCCATGTGTACCTTTCATGGCTTATCGCTGCTTTGCCTGCAGGACAAGTTCCATGTTTGGTTTCCCGAACAGAACAGGTCATCTGATTTTCCCCATTTCATCGTGTCTGAATTTGATGGCAGGAGGTCATGAACAGATCTGAAGAGGAAGCTCCTCCTGAGAGGCGGCATGCGCTATATATAATTCCAGCTAAGACTTTGTTGGAGAGTTTTTTCCCATGTAACGCGTTGCTGCAGATGGCCGCGCTTGACTGCCTTCTGGATTCTCTTGGCATCCTCTTTTGTTTTTTCTACCCCAGTATCATAATGTCTCTTTTTGCTTCCTCTTTTTGCCTTTGATAACCACTTGATTTCTCCAGACCCAAGTTCCTGAGTGTCGATTTATGTATGCCCTGTTATAATCCTGATGTTGAGGTTTTCCTTTGCCACGCCCCTCGCCTCCTGGACTCTTTTATTTTCTGCCAGTCTTTAGCTTGGGTTGGACTGATCTCCCAAACGTGTCTCCCGAGTCCTCAGGTATGGTTGGTTATTATTATACATTACCCACTTTGCACTCCTCTGATGGTGGATTTCAGGTATATTTTCAGCTACAGTAACAACATCAGTGAAACCAGGTGGGACAGCGAGTGCTTGTTGATTGTGGCCTCCACTGATTCCATAGTGCTAGTGCTGACGTCAACAGATGCCAGACGAGCTTCGGGATCAGCCTGAACTACGGACACCAGATCTTGTACTTGCCAGGGAAGCCACGTCGGTCTGTTATCTGCAGTCTGTCTACTGTCATTTGCTTGGTTTCCGGTCCCCTCTTTGTGTCTTTCAAGGAGTCATCATACCACCTTCTAAACCTTCTGTATGATGCTTCTCTGTTGCAGTGGCTTGGTTGTTCCGGGTATTTTTTCCTTTCCGCAGTGAGAGTTTTCGTGAATTCACGGCACGAGATCCTTTCACTGGAGCTCGAATATGACACGTTGGATCTAAATAAGTCAGTTCTTGGAACTGACACGTGGGTTTGGGGGGAAGTTGCTGAAGGAATTAATTGAGAATCTGTGAATCAATGTTGAAGGTGCGTTTTCCTTAATAATCTTGTACATTGCGAGCCCTTGACTGTATTCTGAATTGCAGCTTAAGGGGAGACTTTAGATGTTTTTTTCCCGTAGTCTGAGCTCAAGACGCTAGCACTTTTTTTTTTTTTAGACTAATTTGAGCGCCGCGTTGTTGTATGCG
>JADBJO010003618.1:65000-70000 GCA_016801955.1 Conus betulinus | reverse complement strand
ACAAAACAGATCACGATATTTTTTTTTTCTGAGAGCGAGAGAGAGAGATAGAGAGAGAGAGAGAGAGAGAGAGAGAGAGACAGACAGACAGACAGACAGACAGACAGACAGACAGACAGACAGAGACGCTGGGGAATGTAAGAGAAGGAGGAGGAGGAGGAGGAGGAGGAGGAGGAGGAGGAGGAGGAGGAGGAGGAGGATAAGAGAAGAAGAAGAAGAAGAAGAAGAAGAAGAAGAACAAGACAACAACAACAACAACAAAAACAAGAACAACAGCAAGAACAACACAAAAAAAAGACCAAAAGAAGAAACCAAGCGAGAACGCGAAATGTTCATCAAACAGATGATATACAGAGAGGAAAACTCTCAATGAAGGGAAAAAAAAACCAAAAAAAAAATCAGAAAACAGACTCCAAACCAAACCAACTAACCAACCAACCAACCAAACAAACAAAAATGCAAAACAAGCAATAAACCGATGCAAACTACATCTCCCTACATCGTCGCCTTTATTTCCCCCGTCAAATTACGTCAGCAGGCCTCCGCTATTATTCCGTCAGCAGTTAAAATTGTATCAAACTTAAAGAACCGTTCCGTTTTCCCCTCCTTTCCTCTCTAATTCTGTTTATCGCAAATGAATTACTGTCATACGGTCCGGTTTTTGAAGCAGTTCCTTGCAAAACAAAATGTAAACAAAATTCAGAAAAACTGATTCCAAGGCTCAGGAAAATTGAAAATGTCTAGGATTGACGGACGAATGTGGACTGGTATACACACACACACACACACACACACACACACACACACACACACACACACACACACACACACACACACACACACATTTGGCAAAATATTTTTTCTGTATTTTCTTTTCTAGAAATCGGAACAACTTGAGTTTAAACTAAAAAGGGTGTATATAAAACATTGTTGAAATTAATATACTTTCCCAACATTTCTTGTCTTACAGACGGACTAGTACAACTGGACTTCACATTTCTTTGATCGTTTAATATACAACGAACACATCGCGCGCGCGCGCGCGCGCGCGCGTGTGTGTGCGTGTGTGTGTGGTGTGTGTGTGTGTGTGGTGTGGTGTGTGTGGTGTGTGTGTGTGTGTGTGTGTGTGTGTGTGTGTGTGAGAGAGAGAGAGAGAGAGAGAGTAACAGAAAGAGAGACAGAGATAACCAGAGACAGAGACAGACACAGGCACTGACACACAGAGAAGAAGAAGAAGAAGAAGAAGAAGAAGAAGAAGAGAAGAAGAAGAATTCGAACGAGGACACTAAATACTCAGTCGACAAATAATGAACAGAAAGGTAAACTCAAAGGAGATAAGTCAAAAAAAAAGTTCTAAAATATAAACCAGCCCAAACCAGAAAAATACAAAATGTCAGATAGAAAATGCCTGGGACTGACGGACGAACGTGGATCCCCGCCCCCCCCCCCCCCCCTCTCTTTCTCTCTCTCTCTCTCTTCCTCTCTCTCGCCACACACCACACACACTGACACACACCACACCACCCACACACACACACACACACACACACACACACACACACTCACTCGCACACACACACACACACTCTCACACACACACACACACACACACCACACACACACACACCACACACACACACACACACAACAAACACAGGCTCACTCACTCAACACACACCACACACACACACACACACACACACACAACACACACACACTCACAAACACACACACACAAGACACACACACCACACCGACACCACACACACACACACCACACACACCCACCACACACACACACATACATACATACATACACACAAGCGCCAACTGATTTGCCTTTCATAAAAGTCAGCTGCTTTGATCAGAGCTTGGAAAGGCAATAAAAAGAATTAGATATGGATATAAGAGGTATTTCGGGTAAAATTTATGAAATAGATTTTATGAAAAACAGTTTTCTCTGTTTTTCATACATCATAACTCAGAGAGAGAGAGAAGAGAGAGAGAGAGAGAGAGAGAGAGAGAGAGAGAAGAGCAGAGAGAGAGAGAGAGAGAGAGAGAGAGAGAGGGATCGACGAGTGAGAGGGTGAGGAGAGTGAAGATCAGAGAGAGAGAGAGAGAGAGGAGAAGGGTGGTGGTGGAGAGGGAAAAAGACGGAGATAGTGAGTTAGACGGAGAGCGAGAAAGATAGAGAGAGAGGAGAGAGAGAGAGACGCGAGATAGCGAGAGAGAGAGAGAGAGAGAAACAGACAGACAGACAGACAGACAGAGGGTACACGTTAAATTTATTGGATACTTTAACAAACTGTGCGGTCGTCACCATGTTGCCTGATCCGGACACCAAATCTCTCTTGTCGCTAGACAATGCAGGATGGGGAAAAAACACACATATTTTCGTACATTTCCTTCATACAAGTTAACTACAGATGAATGAATGTTCAGCACTTGGTCACACGCACAATCCGTGTTTTCTGCATAGTAGAAAGAACTTAGGAAGAGGGAAGACAGAGAGAACAAATAGCGGAACGAGAGAAAGGGATGGGAAGGGAAGTTGGGGGGGGGGGGGGGGGGGGGGGGGGCGGGGGCGGGGGTCAGCAGGAGCTATGGAGAGACAGAAAGAAAGAGAGACAGGCAGACAGAGGGAGGGAGGGTGAGGGGTCCGATGTTTGATCCCCGTTGGCCTTTGTGCGGTAAAATCAAATAAATAAGCTGCTTCAAATGTACATAAATATTGCATAACACATGCACTTTACCTTTTAGACGCTATATGTAAGTTATGGCAAAATGTTTTACTCTGTTTTCATTTGTAGATGACATCAAGCTCAAACCGAGAAGGCTGCTCATCAAACGTGATTGGAATAAACGTTCTTCTCTAATGTATCATGTATCAGGGATGGACAATTACAAAATGGCCTTCATATGGCTTTGATCTGCAGCAACACAATGAACATATAAGATCATGAAATTTTTGGAGAGAGAGAGAGAGGGGGTGGGGGAGGTTGGGACACACACACACACACACACACACACACACACACACACACACCAAACACACACACACGCACACCACACATGCATGCATGCATGCGCTCGGGACACACCACACACACACACACACACACACACACACACACACACACACAACACACACACACACACACACACGCACGCACACGCACACCACACATATTCACACACACACAACACACACACACACACACACACACACACACACACACACACCCCACACAGCACAGAGAGAGAGAGAGAGAGAGAGAAGGCGACAGAGAGAGAGAGAGACAGAGACAGATAGAAAGACAGACAGACAGAGAGAGAGAGAGAGAGAGAGAGAGAGAGAGAGAGAGAGAGAGAGAGGAGAGAGAGAGAGAGAAGGGTTCCCACATCAAAAAGAAGTAGATGGAAAATGTAGACAAAAGCAACACGGACAGCATAAAAATCAGCACAGAAAAAGAAATCAGGAAAAGGAGCTATAAATCAAAGCAAACTTCATCTTCAAACTTTTCCCATCCACCACATCTCTCCCTACACTCCCTCCTACTTACCCCTTTCACTGCGTCCTGTCCGCCAACCCCCCCCCCCCCCCCCCCCCCCCCCCCAGCCCGACCCCTCTTTCCCTCCTATTTCCCATCAAAATTTCAGATTACGGCACAGCAGGCTATCGCTATAATTCTCCAGGAGTGAAATCATATAAAACCTTTCCAAGGAATGTTCCTCCTCTCTCTCTCTCGCTCTCTCTCTCTCTCTCTCTCTCTCGATGCTCTCTCCTCTCTCTCTCTCTCTCTCTCTCTCTGTGTGTGTGTTTTGTGTGTGTGTGTGTGTGTGTACACAGAGCGAAATAAATCACTATTATCCTTGCAAAGTTAAGCCAGTTTCTTTCAAATGGAAATTAAAACGAAAATTTATCCGAATCATTTGAAACCTCTGGTGATAAATTGGAACTGTCGGTGATGCCAGTACAAGCGTGCATGAAAAAAGAGACACAGAAAGGCGGAGAGAAAGAGATTACATTTTTTCTTGAGAGAGAGAGAGAGAGAGAGCGAGAGAGAGAGAGAGAGGAGAGAGAGAGAGAGAGAATGGGGGGGGGACAAGAGAGAGGGAGAGGGAGGGAGAGGAGAGGAGAGGGACGGAGGCATAAGAGACCAAGAGCCAGAGAGAGAGAAAGGGAAAAAGGAGGAAGGAGAGAATGAGGGACGGAGAGAGAAAGAGAGAGAGAGAGGGAGGAGAGAGAGAGACCAGTGCGGGAGAGAGAGAGAGAGAGGGGGGGGGCAAGAGAGGGAGGGGGAGGGAGGTAGGGGAGAGAGACACGAAGGCATAGAGACCAAGAGACAGAGACAGAGAGAGAGAGAGGGAAGGAGGAAGGGAGAGAATGCGGGACGGAGAGAGAGAGAGAGAGAGAGAGAGAGAGAGAGAGAGAGAGAGAGAGAGAGAGAGAGAGAGAGAGAGAGAGAGAGACGCATTTTAATGGCTGTTCGGAAATTGAACTTTCAAAGGCAATAGAAAGAAATTGATGGAGAGACATTAAAGAGCTCTGGCTGATATTTATGAGACGTTTTATGAAAAAAGTGTCGTCGGTTCCTCTTTATCATTACCGTCTGTTCCTCGCTCCCTGCCTTTCCCTTTACAATGAAAAAAATATCTGCGACTGAGAAATAGTCGGTAAAGAGAGAGAGAGAGAGAGAGAGAGAGAGAGAGAGAGAGAGAGAGAGAGAGAGAGAGAGAGAGAGAGAGAGAGAGAGAGAGAGAACGAACGAACGAACGAGTGTTATTTTACCAGGGTAATGAGATAAGCAAATTGCGCATGCTTTTTTTTCCACCCAGCCCTGGGGCTGAGAGAGAGAGGGAGACATACAGACAGACAGACAGAGAAACAGGCAGACAGACAGAGACAGAGACATGAGAGAGAGACCAGAGACAGAAAGAGAGACAAAAAACGAGAGGGAGAGAGAGGGGGAGAGAGAGAGAGGGAGCGAGAGAGAGAT
>JADBJO010003618.1:57500-60000 GCA_016801955.1 Conus betulinus | reverse complement strand
AACCCTTTATTGGGGAGGTCCGCTATTGCGGGGCTGGTCAGTCCTCGATTTGTTCCCGTTTTAAAGGCGAGTCACTGAGAGTAATGTAGAGTTCAAACAAAACAGTAAAATTCAAAACGAAATTCCATGGTCATTCAATGACACACATACAAACAAACAGATAAACAAAAACCTGTTCTATTTTGTTAATTTAAGTAGCGTTTTAAATAAAGTCCAACTAAAACATGTTTCGAATGCAGCATTCGAGAATAACCCGCGAAAATGCGTTTAACAAAATTAATCGTCTACAGCGAACAGGCCGTCCAAACAATACCCTGAGCTACAAGCCAAAAGTACGAAAGTTCGCCTACGCCCCAAAAAGTCAAGTCTGGCATTTTTTTATTTATTTATTTATTATCTTTTTTTTTTGTTGTTACTCTTTCTTTAGTCAAACCTTCATATCAGCAATATTTTTAAGGTCCAGTCTTGACCTTGGCCTTGACCGTTCAACAATATTCGGAAGCGGCATGAGCAAAAGCACCAGCACACCAAGTTTCAACATCCTATGTTGACTGGTGCTTGAGATATAGCAAAAAATATATTTTCAGTGTTCAAGGTCATACGACCTTTGCCTTGAGATTGATGGGTCAACAATATTCGGAAGGGCCATGAGCCAAAGCACCTTCACACAAAGTTTCAACATCCTATGTTGAGAGGTGCTTTGAAATATGGCTACAAGTATTTTTTTAGTGTTCAAGGTCATACGACTTTGACCTTGACCTTGATCGATCAACAGTATTCGAAGGAGCATGAGCCAAAGCACCTTCAAACTAAGTTTGAATATCCTACGTTGACTGATGCTTTATATATGGCTAAAAATGTATTTTAGTGTTCAAGGTCATACGACCTTGACCTTGAACCTGACCTTGATCGGTCAAATATTCGGAAGGGACATTGCCGAAGCACGTGCGCTCCAGCTTTCAACATCCTATGTTGACTGGTGCTTGAAATATGGCTAAAATATATTTTAAGTGTTCGAGGTCATATGACCTTCACCTTGATATTTGATTGTCAACAATACTCGGAAGAGGCATATGCACTCAAATGTCAACATCCTGTATTGAATGGTGCCTGCGATATTGCTAAAAATGGATTTTCAGTGTTCAAGGTCACTGACCTTGATTTTGACCTTGACCTTGGTTGGTCAACAATATTCGGAATGAGCTGGAACCCAAATACCTGCACACCAAGTGTCAACATCTTATGTTGACTGGTGCTTGAGCTATGGCTAAAAATAGATGTTCAATGTCAAGGTCATAAAGTCAAGGTCGTGACCTTGACCTTTACCTAAACCCCAAAAAGCACATCTACAGTTCCTATCCTACATATGTGTCAAGTTTCACCTTCCTTTCTTTATTCCTTCATGATGATATGCTGTTTGACACACACACACACACACACACACACACACACACACACACACACACACGCGCGCGCGTGCGCGCGCGCGCCACTTACACGACAAAAACAATATAACCCACTTCGTAAAATTTCGCGGGTTATAAATATGACCGAAATTCTGCTAGTAAAGTAGAAAGCGCAGTGGACAAACCGGCAGACAGACCGAGGGACAGATGGATGGATGAAAGGGACACGTAAAATGGGATCGGTCACCATCCCACATTCTAGACCCGGAATACAGAAATTAGTCATTCCTCAAGTATTCCCTGTGAAAATATGTGCACATGCGGCACGGACTGTCGTTACAACAATCCGTGCCGGTAGACCCATAGCAGGTCCGGCACGGATTGTCGCATTCGTGAATTTGCGACAATCCGTGCCGTTGCGACAGTCCGTGCCGCCACAGTGCATAAAGCTAGAGATGAAAATCGTCTGTGACCGATGCAAATCTCCCATTCTCTTTTCGAGTTTTTTTTTTTAAATTATTGTTATACCCCCCCCCCCCCCCCCCCCCCCACCCCCCCCCCCCCCCCCCCCCCCCCCCCCCTGCATTTAAATTCATCTGAAACTCCCAACTAGAATCCTCGTTTGTTGTCAGTTTTTTTTTTTGTTTTTTTTTTTTAAATTTTTTTTCAAGCCGAGCAAGGCGCATGGTGTCTTCTCGTGGTTGTCACTGCTGTCAAAACTCCTTTTCATCTCCACCCCTGCCCCTCCCTTCCCTTTACAAAGAAAACATTGAAGAGCAGAAGGTCACTGGGGAGAGTGTAGACCTCTGTCATGGTCGAACGGATCATGGGATCGGCGCTTTAAGCCAGATCCGCACCGTGGATCTGCAACCAAAAGTTGAATGGTCTTTTCTAGCGACATCTTACCTGCTCTCTGAGTTTCTGAAGGTGGTTTCAGTCGTTCGTTTTTTTTTTTTTTTTTTTTGTGCCATGTGGTTGAGCGCATGCGCATCCTGGATTCGCTTGACACGGATCCCCACCACAAGTGAATGGGGTTTTCCTCGCATGAAATACCATCTCTGCACCAAAGTTCGTATAAACCGGTTCGATAGTTT
>JADBJO010003618.1:50000-52500 GCA_016801955.1 Conus betulinus | reverse complement strand
ATACACATAGGCCTACTCTGTCTGTCTGTCTGTCTGTCTGTCAAAATATTTCTTTGTGCGCTGACAAGAATTACTATCATGCAGACAGGCTTAAATCAATTTCATTCACAGGAAATGAAAATACAATTTCAATAAAGAGAAAATCGATTTAACTCTCTTGAAAACAGGAAGTTTCCGAGCCTGTCACGCACGCGCAAAAGAAAGACAAACACGACGCAAGCAACATAAGCCTTCCATGGATGTTCGGAGATTGAACTTTGGAAGGCAATAAAAAGAATCTGATTGAGAAACGTTGGTTGGTAGCGAGGAAAGTTTATAATAGATGTTATGAAAAATGTTCGTTTTTCGCTGCAACTCAACATTCGAATGTCTTGCTTTTCATGAGAACTGGTGTGTGTGTATGTGTGTGTGTGTATGTGTGTGTGTGTGTGTGTGTGTGTGTGTGTGTGTGTGTGTGTGTGCGTGCGCGCGCGCGCGCGCGTGCGTGCGTACGTGCGTGTGTGTGTGTGTGTGTGTGTGTGTGCGTGCGTGTGTGTGTGTGTGTGTGTGTGTGTGTGTGTGTGTGTGTGTGTGTGTGCATTTCTGTATGCACTGGTATGGGCTACTATTACCCAGGTGGACTTACACCAATTTCATTCTGGGGAAATGAAACCAAACTTTCCTAAAAAAAAAAATCGATTGCAGTCTCTCGAAAACAAACTTGTCGCGCCAGTCGTGTCTTTGCAAAAGAAGAAAGGCAAATAGGTCCCTGAAAGGTAGTCCTTCCACAGATGTTTGAAAATGAAACTTTCAAAGGCAATAAAAAATAGTCCATTGAGAAGCATTGGTCGATGGCGGACTGAATGTCTGACTAATTTCATGAAAAGAAAAGTTCTTTTCATTGCACTTGGACATTCAAAATGTCTTGCTTCGTCTCTATTTATTTCAACGAGAAGTGGGTGTATATATACATACATAAACATCAAAATTCCTGTACCTATCGGTCTATCTATCTATCTATCTGTCTATGTATCTATCTATCTTTCTATCTATCGATCTATTCATCAATCTATCCATCTATCAATCTATCTATCTGTCTGTCTGTCTATCTATCTATCTGTCTGTCTATCTATCTGTTCGATAAACATTAAACAAGCCTTGCACCAAAATGGTCCAGGAGATGAAGAGGGAGGGGGGGGGGGGGGGGGGGGATATATTCGGATCTCCTCCCGAAGAGAAGGTGAGTGGAGGTGTGGGCCGGGGGGGGGGGGGGGGGGGGGGGGGGGGGGGGGGGGGATAGATCTGGCACATGCCAGTCTTGCTCCCCTCCTCAAAACTCATGTCTTTCTGTTTGTGCTGAGGGGATCGAACGGTGCATAAAAATGGCAATGAAATGCTCGCAAAACATGCTATTGCAACCCTTATCACTGCCGGGTGGATCGAATGGCACATATAAATCAAAATAAAATTGCAACGAAGCGTGCGGTTACAACCCTTACTACCTACCACACAGGCGTAAACTGCCACAGAGAACGTAAAACTAATCCTTACCGTTCTCATTCTATTTCAAACATCGTCCACAGAAATTCTATCCAGGAATGTGAGATCAGTTCAGAAGAAAGTAAAGACGCAGCCATAGCACGTCCATTATACGAAACACAGAGGTTAATCTCGATTGATAGCCAGGCGGTGGGGTTGGGTGGGGTTGGGGTTAGATCTATCATGTCAGAACTACCTCCCTCATCTAGAGAAAAAAGCAAACGTTTTGATATGACCATGCTCTCAATCACTAAAATACTAGCGATGTAAAAGTATTGAAGAATATTAAGATCTAATAAATTTAGGAGAGCGAAGTACGGATGAGAGGGGAGGGCGAGGGATATATTTGAAAACACATCCGTGGTTGATCTAGACTGAACCCCCTGGGTAAACCTGGAATATGTCAGAGCTACGCCCGCAAAGGACACAATACTCCATGTTTAAACGGGCTCAGTTCTCAACCATAATGTAAAACTAACGTTAACCAAGCATTGCAGAATGTTACAATCATGCATAGCAATCGCATAAAGAGCATGAGGGGGAGGGGAGGGGGGATAGTTCTGAGTCGATCGAGATATGACGCCCGGAGAGAGAGAGAGAGAGAGAGAGAGAGAGAGAGAGAGGGAGAGAGACAGACAGACAGACAGACAGACAGACAGACAGAGAGAGAGAGAGAGATGAGAGAGAGAGAGAGAGAGAGAGAGAGAGAGAGAGAGAGCACTAGCATTGTGGCAAATGTCAAAAAAACCTTCCTTGTGGAAATTCAACGCGGTGACAGCCCTGATATGACCCTTCGCGGTCGGCTGGGTTGTAAGCAAAATTACCTTTACCTTTACCCGCCCCCCCCCCCCCCCCCCCCCCCCCCCCCCCCCCCCCCCCCCCCGCTTGTGGAAATGCATTACTTTAAAAACTGGCACTAGTGTGTTTAGAGAAACGAGGGTATCAGAAAGAATCCTTCTCCAGTGAGTTCCCCTTTACAATA
>JADBJO010003618.1:40000-42500 GCA_016801955.1 Conus betulinus | reverse complement strand
GTTATCCAGCGCACCCTTCCCCCAGTCCTCCGACACCCCTCTCATCTCCTTTTCGCCCCTGCCCCCTCCCCTCCCCCCCCCCCCCTCCCTCCCCTCCCCCCACTCGACAGCGGCTGCTCCGTAAAGCCCAAATCTGGAACTCCTTTCCAGTCTTTTTCCTTCCTTTTTCATATTGAATCGAAAAGTCTACTGAGTCCACTATTCCTTTGCATTTCAGGTCATATTGAAGTAATAACACAAGTAGCACACACACACACACACACACACACACACACACACACACACACACACACACCTCTCTTCTCTCACACACACACACACACCTCGTCCTCCTCCTCTCCTCCAAACACACTCTCTCACTCTCTCTCTCTCCTCCCACCCCCCCCCCACCCACCCACGCCACTCTCTCCTCTCCTCTCTCTCTCTCTCTCTCTCCTCTCTCCTCTCTCTCTCCCCGCCACCTCTCCCCCCTCTCCTCTCTCTCCCTCCTCCTGCTCCATCTCTCCTCTCTCTCTCCTCTCTCTCCTCGTCTCTCTCATCCCTCTCTCTCCTCTCTCTCTCTCCCTCTCTCTCTCTCTCTCATCTTTCTGCTTCCTTGCGCACTGGAATAAATCCCTACCATCCCACAGCAAATCAATTTCTTTCGTTCTTAGAAAATGAGCACAAAATCTCATAAAAATCGCTTGAAATATCAGGAAAGAGAAAATTGCTCGTGTCTGTACTGCACATTCAATGAGGAACACTTAGACGAGAGAGAGAGAGAGAGAGAGAGGGGGGGATTTAACTTATAGGTAATAAACAGTAAATAAGTGGAGTAGAGAGAGCTCCCATAGGGAAACCTAACACACAGAGTATTACTTATAGGTATAAGTAACTTAGGTAATAGAATGACACTGATCAAGAAAATGTTAAGGATGCCAAACAGAATTTGTAAGTTTTTTGGGGAAAAAGTGCTCCGAGTTCCTCCTCTTTTTCACTGCTCTGTTTGACATTCTGTCCCTTTTTAAAGTTCAGATTAGGACAGCAGGAAACGAACTAGTTTAAGATATATGTATACGTCTCTCTCTTCTCTCTCTCTCTCTCTCTCTTCCTCTCCTCTTCTCTCTCCCTCTCTCTGTGTGTGTGTGTGTGTGTGTGTGGTGTGTGTGTGTGTGTGTGTGTGTGTGTGTGTGTGTGTGTGTGTGTGTGTGTGTGTGCACGCGCGCGCGCGCGTGCTGTAATACTCACTATTGTATACGCATGTAAACACACACGCATACACAAACACGATACCCTCTCTCTCTCTCTCTCTCTCTCTCTCTCTCCTCTCTCTCCTCTCTCTCTCTCTCTCTCTCTCTGTCTTGTGTGTCTTTCTTGTGTCTCTCTCACTCTCTTCTCTTTGTTTGAGACTAGTTTAAGTGGATACACGTGAAAACTGAATAACGACACCACACACACACACACACACACACACACACACACACACACACACACACACACACACACACACACACACACACACACACACACACACACACCGCGAGCTCGTGCGATTATGTGCGCACATGTGTCGAGGCAGTCCGCCCCCACCCCCCACCCCCCAAAAAAAAAAGTTTAAAAAAAAAGAGAAAGAACGTACACTTATACAAGCACAAACATATGCCAGAGCATAATAAAGAGAAAAAAAGGACATAAAACAGAATGACAAACAAACAGACAAGCGGGCAGAGAGAGAGAGAGAGAGAGAGAGAGAGAGAGAAGAGAGAGAGAGAGAGATGAGAGAGAAGAGAGAGAAGAAGAAGAAGAAGAAGAAGAAGAAGAAGAAGAAGAAAGAAGGTTATGAGGGTGGGAGGATAAGGCGAGAGAGAAATCCAGACAGGGGATAAACACAAAGTGAAGAAAATGCACACACACACACACACACACAAATGAATACACTTCAGATCACAAACCCAAAGAATAATCCAACACAATTTTTTTTTTTTCTTGCCTTCTATTTGTTTGTTGTTTTTGTGTCAGCTTCAATCCCGTTTTTACCTCCACCATCACCCCGTCAATCCCCTTTCCTTCTCTGCACTTCCCCATTCTTTTCTGTTCCTCTCTCTTGTTGTTGTTCACTCCTTTCTCCGCTCACCACCAGCCGTTTACCACCTTTGAATGTCAATCTTCAGCAACAAACTACATCCATTACTTTCTGCGGTTAGGATCAAATACAATCTCAACAAAACTCTCTCCCTGTCTCTGTCTGTCTGTCTGTCTGTCTGTGTCTGTCTGTCTCTGTCTCTCGCTCCTCTCTCTCTCTGTCTCTCCCTCTCTCTCTCTCTCTCTCTCTCTCTCTCTCTCTCTCCCTCCCTCTCCCTCTCCTCTCTCCCTCCCTCTCTCTCCCTCCCTCTCTCTCTCTCTCTCTCTCTCTCTTCTCCCCCCCCATCTCAGTGCTTTTCTTTGCAGACAGATATGTATTACTAGCACATAGCCAGACTTAAATCAACTTTGTACACGGCAAATGAAAATATACAATTTC
>JADBJO010003618.1:22500-25000 GCA_016801955.1 Conus betulinus | reverse complement strand
TTTCAGGGGTGGGGGGGCCCTACGGAAAAAAACTCAGCATTAGTAGACCACTGGCTACGTGATATCGTTGCTTCTCTCCAGTTACATCCAAGACACCACTCATCTGTTAAACACCGTCGAAGAATGGAATTTAAAATATGGACCCTTTCCCAACCTGATTTTGGTAACAATAGACGTAGTGGGATTTTATTCCAACATACCCCAGAATGAGCTGAATAATGCAGTTGAATATTATTTGAATCAAAAAGCTGACCCCAGTATACCTCCCACTGATACACTTCTAGAAATTATGAATCATGTTTTGGAAAGAATTAC
Source organism: Conus betulinus (assembly GCA_016801955.1). NCBI lineage: Eukaryota > Metazoa > Mollusca > Gastropoda > Neogastropoda > Conidae > Conus > Conus betulinus. The sequence goes on along the minus strand of JADBJO010003618.1, from coordinate 24,685 downwards.
TTTATCTTTGAAAACCATATATATCACCATATTTCAGGAACAGCCATGGGGACTCCCATGGCTCCCTCTGTGGCCAATCTGTTTATGGGGAGGTTTGAAACAGAGCTTCTTTCTAACAGCCCCGTTCCTGTTGTTCAGCACTTCTGGAAAAGGTTTATAGACGACATACTGCTACTCTGGACAGGGACTCAGACTGACCTACAAACATTCCTGACGTATATCAATACAGTTCATCCCACCATTAAATTCATCACAATACCTCTGTTGACCAACTTCCTTTCCTTGACGTATTATTATACTTAGAGAATGGCTTTATCCAAACATATCTGTACACTAAAACCCACTGATGCACATGCTTATTTACACTACATAGTCCAGCCCCCCCCCCCCCCCCCCCCCTACCCTACAGTCAGTTTTTGACAATCAGACGTATATGCTCTAAACCAGAAGATTTCATTACCAGCTCAGAGCAGATGTTCGAATTTCTCAGACTAAGAGGCTACAAACCCCAAACTCTACGCACTGCTCTTGAAAAGGCAACAAAGACACCCAGACATGATACTCTTACTTACAAACCTAAGCTGTCCAACCCTAGAACACCCGTTATTGTCACTCATAACCCTAGCAACCCCCCTCTGCGTCAATGGTTTAAAGAATTATATCAGTTTTCACCAGTGACAAAATTAAACAGGCCATACCTCACCCACCCATCCTAGGAGAAAGAAACAGCCGTTCTCTTACAGACTTGCTTATGCCCTCAGCCCTCCCCATCAAATTAAACCCTAAAGACCCTAATGGTTTTTTTTTCAAATGTTCCAACAAATGTATTATTTGTCGAAAGCACGCCTTGGAATCCACCAGTTCATTAGCCACCAGACCAAGAAAAATTTACTCTAAGACACCATACTGACTGTCGAACCAATAACATCATTTATCTCATGTTCTGCGAACTCTGTCAGAATTCTCAATACATTGGTGAAACAAAAACTTCACTCAGAAAACGTTTCTATCTGCATAGGTCTCACATCAGGAACAACATCAGGACTATATAGTCACGCAACATTTCAACCTGCCCAACCACACACCCTGGCCAACATGAAATGCATGGTGATAGAAAACGTTTTTTTTCAGACAGCCACATGCACAGAATTTGTTGGGAAAAATTTCTGGATAAGAAAACTCAAAACTGTCCATCCTTTCGGATTCAACGCACTATACAGTAAGTGTTCTTGTTCTACGCCGCTGGACTCCTTTTACACCCCCCCCCCCCCTCCCCCTTCAAACACTCATTTACGCCCACATGTTCATGATGCGCGCACGCCTTTACACACTCTTACTCAGTCCCTATTCTTTATACTACAACGTCCGTTTGCTCCCCTTCCATTTGAAGGATTTGCCTGTACGTGAAATCCTTTTTAGCTTCTCGCTTTTAAGATAGTTAATTTTATTAACTTTTTTTTTTTTATGAATGTATAAATGTTATGCGACTCGCAGGCCAGTCGACTCACCACCATTGAGGAAAGCATTAAAGCCGAAAATTTTGGAAATCTTTATCTTGTAGTTTTTAAACTCACTCTGTGTTTGTTCATATATATATATATATATATAAACACAATTAAGTAGCAGGGGAAAACAAGTCCAGGTTAACAATTCTTCCATCGTTATAGTAATGACTTGGTAAAATTTGATATTAAAAGGAAAATATTTTTTTTGGAAGATAAAGTAAATGGAAAAACAACACATATCATAAATATGAAAACCCTTGTCTAGCTGCATGTTGATCATAAATACGAAAACCCTTGTCTAGCTGCATCATAAATACGAAAAACCCTTGTCTAGTTGCATGTTGATCATAAATACGAAAACCCTTCTCTAGCTGCATGAGAAAAACTATCGAAATGCCAAGGTTCGAAAAAGAATCCAACAGCACCCCCAAAGCAGCCAGCGAAAGGTAGTAGAATTAAAACAAAACGAAAGTGTGGAGAGGAAAAAAGTTGTTGAAAACTAAAAACATTACGCAAACAGTATAAAAATGTAAGAGACAATCTTTGAGCCTATGCTTGAGGATCCATTTAAGGATGCAAGGGAGATCAAAAGATATGGAACAGTCTGAGTGGTCAGCTCTGCTGTTCAATAACCCAAGCATTGTCAGCGGCTAAGAATTGTGCAATAAACAATATATATA
>JADBJO010003618.1:0-12500 GCA_016801955.1 Conus betulinus | reverse complement strand
ACACTCCAAATAGGTGGCCTCTAATTCAGGGACGGCTTCATGAGTACCCCAGTCTTAATTTCCTTTCTATTACCGTGGCAGTTGAAAAGTCTTCATGGCTCAAAATGTCCACGTCACGCTGTGCTATGACAGGTGCTTGCGCTTAATGAAGTATGACAGAAAGGAAGACACGGCGCAGACTCCCAGCAAAGGCACTCTCAAATAACGGGCCGCCGTGGCACAGTTGTTTAACCTCGTGCGCGGATTACAGGTTAGGAAATCGTAGGTTAGAATCCTATCAGAGCTATATTCGGGGGATTTTTTTTAAAAACTGCAATCAGTTCCTGCTTGAGGTGGTGTGTAGTATGAGTTGTTGGTTCACACGGGAAGTTTAGATCCACACAGTCCAACGTTTGTGAAAGTCTCGCCAAGATTTGCTCACCAACAGTGCAAGCGCCTGTATCTGCATGGACTGGTTTATGCCAGTGCGCATGATGGAAAAAGGAAGAGCATAATCCTGTGATGTAGGCACCCCTCAAAATGTACCTTCATTGCATCATTTCTACTGCAGGAGGACTCCAATGGTGTGGTTGTGTATAGGAAAGCCGGATTGAGTTGCTGAGGGGGGCAGCAGATTTTGAGCCAGCAATAAAAGAATACCATCGTAGCCAAGCCTAGAGCAGATCTCTGTATAATCAGATGAAAATGGAACTGCACCGCATCATCATTTTCACCCTCATGGACCATCCTCAAAAATACATCAGAGAGCAGCTTTTTGTGGCCCTCCATATCATGCCCTCGATGTGATTTGAATTTCCGTTTTCTCTCAGTTCCTGTTGACAGTTGGTATTAAAGTTGACAGCATCAGCTTAGTCAATGGGACTTTTCGTAGATGGATGTGATGGAGTAGTATGGAATAAAAGGGGGCTGAGTACGTGCTGTCTTGTACAGGCAACACTGAACATCACTAAATGACTCAGTGGCCGTGCATTGTCTCATTTAACGGGGTGTCTCGTGGCGGTCTGATACTGATCACTCCAATCTGAATTACCGGGTGCTGATGATACCTTTAGTACGAACATGAAAGTGGCTGTTTATGTAGAGAGGGGAAGGGTGTGAACGAGTAATGCCATCGAAGAGGTAAAGAAGATCACACACACACACACACACACACACACACACACACACACGCGCGCGCGCGCGCGCGCGCGCGCGCGCGCGCGCGAGCGCACGCATGCACGCACGCACGCACACACACACACACACACACACACACACACACACACACACACGCGCGCGCGCGCGCGAGCGCACGCATGCACGCACGCACGCACGCACGCACGCACACACACACACACACACACACACACACACACAACACACACACACACACACACACACACACACTCTCACACACATACACACATACACAATTAGGAGCAGTTCCATTTCACCCAAAACGTGCTCCTTCTAAATGGTGTTCTCTTTCTCTGCTCTATATCAAACTCGGAACAAAGACTTTTACCATTTAACCCTCTTTTTAAGATTTCAGGCGGTCAGCTAGCTGTTGTTCGATTGTTTGTTCTCTGTTGTTGTTCATTTGTTTTTCTTTTCTTGCTGTTATTGTCGTTATTATTGTTGTAGTCACGGAAAACTGGACACGCACTTACTTACCTCAAAGCTCTACCAAAACCAAGCGAAGATCATCATCAGGTATATAGCTACTGCATACTCATTATGTAAAACTTACTAGGAAAGCTCATGGAACGAATCATATCAGAACAAGAATGAAAAAATAAACAAAAGGAAAAAAAAAGAATGAAAAAAATATACTCAAACGGGACCTTAAAAGTAGACAAATCCTCCCTCCCAAACAAGGTCACAGAGCAGGTAAACGTACAAGGGAAATACTGCTGCTTTTTTGCCTATGAAGTATATGAAGGATTTCAAAGAAAGGAAGAAACACTGGCAATAGAACTGGAAGATGCATACGACAAAGTTTCAGTTCTCGCTTCTCATGGAGCTACTCCTTGACTATGGAGTAAGCAAACACTTACATGGTGGATTGCAGCAGCACTTTAGGAGCGAACTGTCATCCTATGATTTATAGACTAGATGTCTGAACCTCATAAACTCTCCGTGGGATTACCCTCAAAGTTCTTTCTCCCGTGTTTTATACCATGTTTATACTGAATACCTTGCAGGCCTCAATAAAAGCGGAACTGCTCGAGTGCTAACACTAGCAGATGACGGTCTGATCTACAAAACATCAAAGAATGCCTAAGAAAGAACGAAAGCAGTTCAGCGGCAATTGAGCAACATTGCTTAGAGGCGTCAAGAAACTGGATCGTCCATCAACCCTACAAACTGCAGACATTGGTCTGCACACTAACAACAGACATCAGGACAATTACCATCACCAGTTTCCTTCAATAGAATACCAATTGAATCAACTGACAGCCTATGCTGTCTGGTTATAGGCTTTTGTTAGAATGCTGATTTTTTAGAAACATGTTGAGAACATTGTTCTCAAATTAAAAAGGGGCCTGTCCGTTAGAACAGCAATGGCGGCAAAAGGCACTGAACAAACACCATTTCTACCAACGTTATGACGCAGTTGTACTCAGTGTGATTGGTTATGGATTAGGGCTTACAACACTGTCCAAGAGCAGTCTCAAATTAGGAAGACTTCAACATAAAGCAGTGAGACTGATCTTGGGAACCAAATTGATTTGTGCAGTATCTGCTCGACTTTCCCTCAATGCATTTCAGGCGCAAGCTAGAAGTGAAGGCATTGTTTTAGAGCACTTGGAAAAAAAAAAAAAAACCCTCACCACATGCCGCAGTGAAGAAAAAACGAGAGGAGGAACTCGTCCAGGAGGTAGAAAATCATGGGTGGGACAGGCCGAAGACAATATGCAGCACGTGTGCCAATGATCAAAACCCAAAGAAACGAAGAATTAGGAAAAAGTATATGGAATACTTCAAACACCTCTACCAATCTGCCATCGCTTCAGTGTTTGGAGGAAACAGACGAGAATGGCCACAAAGAAAACCAATGCAGAAATGCACAGGGCAGGCGGAAAAAATCTCGGCTTAAAGAAGGTATCCACACACACACACACAACACACACACCACACACCACACACACACACACACCACACAAACACAAACAAGCACTCATAAAACAAAACACACTCTCCTGACACACTCTCTCTCCTCTCTCCTCTCTCTCTCTCTCACCCTCTCTCTCTTCTCTCCTCTCTCTCTCTCTCTCCTCTCTCTCTCTCTCTCCTCCCAACAACATCTCCCTCTCTCCAGACCCTCTCCGGTCTCTCTCTCTCTCTTCTCTCTCTCAACAAACAAGATCAAAGCCATGAAACCACAGGACCATCTTTCAGAGCTCAACATTAAGGACTTAAGAAAGAGCAGGAAACACCACAACCGAAAACATCTCAAGACCATCACTGAGAGGATCCTAGAGAATGGGGAAGACTCATACTGGGGCCTTCTAATGACTGACACAAATAACCAAATACACGTCAAATGAGATCAGACTTTTAAATCTCTCAGGATCCCCTGTTTTTACCGCAAACATAAGTCCACTAGTAAGTGTGCATCAAAGAAGCAATGCAAAGTGTGTAAAGTGGAAAAACCCCTTGAAGTAAGTGTATATGCGTTGGTTGTATTCGTGCGTTTGTGTGTGTGTGTGTGTTGTTGTTGTTTGGTTATTGTAGTTGTTGTTGTTGTCGTCACTGATATGTATTGCTATTTCATTTTCTAAACCATTCGTTTACCACTAAAAATCAAAGGCACACACACACACACCCACACCACACACACACACACACACACACACACACACACACACACACACACACACCACACACACACGCACGCACGCACGGCACGCACGCACGCACGCACGCACGTGCTTAGAATTAACTCGATTTTCACACATACGTGTAATGAGGTGTAGTTTATGTATCTTTTATATTTGATGCTACTTGGATGTTTTGAATTGTTTGCTGTTCTATTTGGTCCCTTTTTTTTCTTATTTTTAATCGAAGCTTTTCTGTCTAAGATCACACAAGTGTGGACAGACATTAAATGGAAGAACACACACACAACACACCAACACACAGACAACACACAAAACACACCACACACACACACACACACACACACACACACACACACACACCACACACACACACACACACACACACGCTCTCGCCGCGTGCACGCGCGCACACACTCACCCTCACGTATATTGCCCCATACCGGCGCGTACACTTGCGCGCGCACACACGCGCGCGCGCGCACACACACACACACACACACACACAAACAACACACCACTCGACACACACAACACACACACACACACACACACACACACACGCACACATACGCATGCACGCACGCATGCATGCACGCACGCATACACACACACACACACACACACACACACCACACACACACACACACCACACGACACCCACACACACCACACACACACACACACACACAAACACACACACACACACAACAAACGCACACACACACGCACACATGTACACATTACACACCACACACACACACACACACACACACCACACACACAACACCCACACACACTATAAACACACATACCTATACACCGGCGCACACAAACATCAGTAAGAAATAGACACAACAGGCTGGTTACGACATTTCAATTGCTGTCACGTTAATTGTGAATCAATAAAAGGAAACTGTCGAAAACTAAATAACAATGCAGGGAAGAGAAACGATGACAGGATTTATTTTTTCTCCGTCTACGTCCCAGTCCCCGACTGTCCTTTACAACCAGTTACAATCCATTATTTATCTGCAGTTTAGAGAAAAAAAAAAAACGCTTCCAACTACTCCTCTCTCTCCTCTCTCTCTCTCCTCTCTCATCTCCTCTCTCTCTCTCTCCTCTCTCTCTCTCATTAACGTTTGTCCAGACAGAGTTATATCAATCTTGTTATGAGACATCCAAACAAAATGTACTAATAAAATCTGAGTCAAAAATCTGTTTATGTTTAAAGGCGGTCGTGCCGATCGCGGGAGTACAAAGAAAGAGATAGGCGAACAGATTATATACATATGCGTGTGTGTGTGTGTGTGTGTGTGTGTGTGTGTGTGTGTGTGTGTGTGTGTGTGTGTGTGTGTGGTGTGTGATATTAAGAGAATGAGAGAAAGAGGCAATACAATTTATCTTTGTTGAGAGAGAAATGGATGTACAGAGAGAAAAAGAGATACAAAGAGACAGAGACAGAGACAGAGAGGCAGTTAGAGGGCAAGACAAAATTCCTTATTTGCAAGGTTAAAGATGAGTACTATTGTGCTATTTACATCCCGTCCTGGCCATGATTTGGGTCACAACATAATGCATCTGAAGCATCCAAGCAGTCAAAAAATAATACACACAGAGACATCGAAGATCGTTTGTCTGTGGTATGGTGTGTGTGTGTGTGGTGTGTGTGTGTGTGTGTGTGTGGTGTGTGGTGTGTGTGTGTGTGTGTGTGTGTGTGTGTGTGTGTGTGTGTGTGTGTGTGTACTGTGTCGTGCATCTGTGTGCGACGCATGTGTGTGCGTGCGAGCGTGTGTCTAGCGCGCGAGCGCATGTGTGTGTGCGTGCATGTGAGTCTCTGTGTGTGTGTCTCTCTGTGTGTTGTGTCTTTGACAGAGAGAGAGGGGGGGAGGAGAGGTTGGTAGGAAGTGATGGAGGGAAAGAAGAAGAAGAAAGAAGAAGAGAGAAGAAGAAGAAATATATTATTATGACGGATTGACAGAGCAAGTACTAGGGACAGAAGAAAGAGGTTAAAACACCTGTTTATAGGAAGTTCTTGACTCTTGCTTTTTCAAAACATTCAGGAGAGGTGTAGTAAGTTCATGCATGGACGATGTCAGAATCATCCCCGCGGTACTGCTGTAATCCTTTTGGAGCTTTCGAAACTGATACTTCGTGGCACTAGCGAGCAGAGTATGATCATAAATCAAGCATAGAAATAACAAAAGAACAGACTAGAGTTTGTTGGTAGAAAGTTGTGGAAGGTGCTAATTCTTATGAGTTCTAAATATGCAAGTCAGGGTTTTGAAACGTTTACGCCTAAATATCAAGAGTATTTATTATTCAGACATTGAAAGCAGTACACTCCCTAGGCCACTGTACAGGTCGGGTGAGTGACAAACAAAACGAATCAAACGTTTTTCCCCCCACATTGCCTGGTGTATTGATGTCAATAATTGTGCATGCTTGTAATTTGTGAGTATGCGCGCTCGCCCTCTAGACCAATTTTCCTGATCACACACGGTTTTTAAGTATGATCACGGCGAATCAGGTTTCTTGTGCCCTTGTATCCAAGTTCCATCCATGCCCTTAATTCAACCAGCACGCTGTTATCGAGCAGAATAACACTCGAAATAACCTTCTCCTAGTTTAGAGACGGCTTCATGAGTGAACCGTCCTATTTTTCTTTCTATTAACGGATCGTTGAAAAGTTTGAAATTGCTCAAAATTCCCATGTCACGTTGTGCTATAAAGGTGCTTATGCTCGATCAGCTATGACAGAAAGGGAGAGACACAGTGGAGACTCGCATTAAAAAAACTTTCCAAGTAACCAAACGCCGTGGTTCTGTGGTTGACTTGGATTGGCGGATAACGGGATGGGAGATCGTGGATTCTACTACCATGAGCGGCATATTCAGGAGGGTGGGGATATCGTTTGGTGCGTATGCGCATGCATGTGTATGTGTGTGAATGTGTGTGTGTGTGTGTGTGTGTGTGTGTGTGTGTGTGTGTGTGTGTGTGTGTGTGTGTGTATGTGTGTGTGTGTGTGTGTGTGTGTGTGTGTGTGTGTGTGCGTGCGTGTGTGTGTGTGTGTGTGTGTGTGTGTGGTGTGTGTGTACTCGCCTCACCCCCACCTCCTTCCTCGCATCCCTTCGTTCCCATTTCCTCCCTACCCTGCCTTGGCAGTCTCCTCTCGTTTTTCATCACAGCTTTACATTCATTTACGGTGAATATTAACACTTGCCAAAGTTGATAGGGCAGACAGATATCGCCACTTCAGAGATATACGATTAGGTAGCCGATCCACCTCTAATACGACCAGAACGACAACTCATTTTACATGGGCAGTAAAAAGAATAAAACGTTCTGTTAGCCATCAGTAGGAATCCAAACTCGCAGCGTCTGAACGCAGCGTTTTCCACTAAGCCGTCTTGTTTTCCTCTTCCTCTACATGTTTAAGATGCTGAAGGAAATGAATCTATTTCCTGGAGAAGGTCGAATAGCATCAAACCACTCCGCTTTCTCCGACCTCATGTCTTGATGTATTGAATTATGTCGGCACTTCATCAACATATAGGAGAGAGAAGGATGTCTGAGAGAGAGAGAGACCCTTTGACTGAGAGAGGAGAGAGAGAGAGAGAGAGAGAGAGAGAGAGAGAGAGAGATCACAAAAGTGAAAGTCAGTCCCAGTCTTAATCACCCACCAACCCACACAGGTAAGATGTCAGGAAATGAAATCGGCTAATGCTTGGTTTCGTAACTGCGCTGTTTCGGTGTCCATTTCCGTTCACATTATGGAACCACACACTATTATTCTTAATTGTCTTGATTTTAAGGCTGGGTGCTAATTTTCTCTGGATGACGTCGTGCGGCGACGTTAACATTTCCATGCTTCCGCAATGCGGGTGTATCAACTCCGCCAAGAATTTGTACCCATAACGCAGGACGTTTCTTTTTTATATTGCTCTGTGAAAAAAAAAATTCTTTGATTAGAAAAAAAAAAAGAAATTACAGAAACAACGGCCCTCTCCTTCATTGCTGACAAATGTCCCTCATTTGTTTATATAGAACATAAAGGTGATTCAAAACAGAAAGAAGTTCGATCAGATACTCTCTCTCTCTCTCTCTCTCTCTTCTCTCTCTCTCTCTCTCTCTCTCTCTCTCTCTCTCTCTCTCTCTCTCTCTCCTCTCTCTCTCTCTCACACAACACACACACACACACACACACACACACACACACACACACACACACACACACACACACACACACACATACACGCACACACACACAACACACACACACACACACACACACACACACACACACACACACACCACACACACATTATATATATATATATAATATATATATATATATATATAATATATATATATATATATATATATATATATATATATATATATATATATATATATATATATATATATATATATATATATATATATATATATATATATATATATATATATATATATATATATATGTGTGTGTGTCTGTCAAGCTACCATGAATCTCCGAATATTGTAAACTTTCTGAAGATAGATTCACATTTTTTCACGGTTTTTAATCCTTGATTTGCCTTCCCCATCCTCCGCTTTCTTGCTCCCATCCTCTCCGTTAATTTCCCATAATTTCTCTTCCTCTCTCTCTCTCTCTCTCTCTCTCTCTCTCTCCCTCCCCCCCCTCCTCTCTCTCTCTCTCCTCTCTCTCTCTCTCTCTCTCTCTCTCTCTCTCTCTCTTCTTGTCAGTTTCTTTCATCCCTTCACAATACTTTGCAGAACCATTTTGCACCCCAATTTGAGAAGATAAGTGACTGCTCGTTCTTAGTTTTTCATTGTCCTGAATGTTGTTTATCTTGCTTGAAGAAGACCAAAGAGGTCGAACGCGTCATGTTTTGTCTCGTGATTTGTTTGTCCTTTCTTTCCAGCGGAATAATTTTTTTTTTTTTTTTCATTTTTTTTAATTTCCACCTGCTGTCCCCTCGCTTTGAAAAGAATTATGCTTTGTAAGTCACGTGCTTATACAGCATACTAACAGAGGTAACCTTTGACCGCGTGCAATGATACACAATGCTTTGTGCGAGGTACGCTACAAACATAACACATGAACACACACACACACACACACACACCACACACACACGCGCGCGCGCGCGCGCGCGCGCGCGCGCGCGCGCACGCACGCACGCACGCACACACACACACACACACACACACACACACACACACACGTCATAACCAATCAGCCCTGACCAAAGAGTTCCTCAAGAATCCATCTCGTCCAACGGGCCTCCTCCTCAGGGCTTGCAGTGCTTTAGCCCCCACACTGTGCAGGCGAGAAACAATGTGAGAGTGCTTGTTTCTCAGTACCCCCTTGACACAGACCACTGAACCTGACGTTCGGCGTTTGCTGGGTGGACAGGATGAATCTGTTATTAATCGTGGGTCATTCTTCCAATCAACAGAAATCAAGTTTGGTTCAGAATGATTGCTGTCACGTGATCATGTTCAAAAACGGCCGAGTATGAAGACCTAAATGTACACGCAACCACACACGCAAGCGTATACTCGGTGCGCACACACACACACACACACACACACACACACACACACACACACACACACACACACACACATTCTCTCTCTCTCTCGCGCGCGCGCGCATGCACGCACATACCCAAACCACACATACCTCCCCCCCCACCACACACACACACACATGCACGCCCAGGCACCACACACACACACACACACCACACACACACACACACACACACATACACACGCTCGCAGGCACGCACGCTCGCACCACACAGACAGGTCTGTTATATGCATGTTTAAAACATTCTCTAGCATAAACTCGGAAAGTTGCTACCTTGTTCACTGCTCTTTTCTCTCTGATTTTAGTTTTCATACAACTTATTTCCTGACAGTACTTTCTTCTCATTTTGTTTCTCTATCCTTCACTGGCTGATTGGGATGCTGATTGATGTTGTTTAGGGGTTCTTGGTGGTTAGAACACTACTGGTTTGCAGGTGGTGTATCTGCGTTGGAGGCCAGGCGAGGACCAACACCCATCTGGAGTATTCCACTGATGATTCTCAATTACTAGACGAAAGTCGATTCTGGATAGCTGATGTAAAAGGTTCTCTTTCAAAACGGACTTTGATGATGCCCATATCTGATGCTGATGTTTTGATATTTACATAAAAATGCTCCCTTTCGATCCCTATTTTTTTCTCCTACACTACTCCTTCCCCCTCCTCCCTTTGTGTAAGTCTTTGCAAGTTTATCGTTATTGAGATGCAGGAATTGTTAACCTGTTACATGTTTATCGTTTGGTCAATCAATGGGATGTAGCATCTATAAGGAGAAGGTAAGATAGTTAATGGCTGTTCTCTACAATATTTAGCTTTTGATAGAACTGAAGTGCCAGACAATACCTGGATTATTAAACAGTGTATCTGACTACTCTGACTTTTTGTCACCTTTTTTACCTCCCTTGCATCCTTAAACGAATCCTCAAGCATAAGCTTAGTGGTTTCACCCTGCATCTGTTTATTACTCTCATTGATTTCATTTTTTCTTTATGAAGCTCCCATTTCATCCCAATACTGTGTTTTCATTTTGCTTTTCTCCTCTTCAACGGGTTTTGAGTCCGTGGTGGTGAGAATACTGTAGAATTATAGGTTGCACATCTCTGATGCCAAGGAGGACCAACACAAAGAGCTGGATTCCACTGATCATTCCAAGTCAGCGAATAAGGGTTTGACTACATACAGGCGATATGAATAGCTGGTTCCTATCTGTTGATGACGAAGAATTGGATATTCAGTTCTAATGCCTTTTTTTAATTCTCATTTTCTTTCTCCCAATCTACTCATCCACTCCACCCCACCTCCACGTTTTTTGTTGAGATTTTTGCCATGCGTATCAATTATTTTCATGAAAGAGGGGTTGTTAGCTTGCGCTTGTTTCACCCCACCCAATTATTTGTTCATTTTTTTCAGCACAGAGAGAGAGAGAGAGAGAGGGAGAGAGAGAGAGAGAGAGAGAGAGAGAGAGAGAGAGAGAGAGACAGGACAGACAGACAGACAGGACCGGACACACAGACAACACAGACACACAGACAGACACGCAGACACACAGACAGACAGAGATAAAGACAGAGAAAGGTGTGGACGGCACGTGGGGAGGAGGGGGGGGGGGGGGCGGATATACATGCGTCCCGAGCAAAGCTAAATGCACAATGCATTTTGTGACGGTGAGTATGGAGTCCAATCTTCTTTATAACAGTTGAATACAAACAAAGCCCTGACCATCACTAGCACCATGCCACAAGACGTGTGCTCATGATAAAAAGACTTTTGTGAAAAGTGAAGATAAAACACTGCGTTTTACTCATTAAATATTCATTCTCAGCTCCAGATTTTTCCTACATAGAAAGCTTTCTAATGAAGTATGACACACACACACACACACACACACACACACACACACACACACCACACACACACACACACACACACTACAATGAAATCGACGCATGCACAAACTGCACCCAAAAGCCATGATCATGAAAAAAAAAAAAAAAAAAACATTAAACAGAACATACAGCCGCGTGCGCACGCACGAGCGGCAGCCAGCCATCCCTTACCTATTGTTCATCAAGGAGTCATCTCGTCGAATAAAATTTCCTCCTCAGGGCTTGCGGTGCATTAGCCCCACAATGCACAGACGAACAACAATGGGTGAGTGCTTGCTTCTCTATACCCCCTGATACGGCTAATTGAACCGGACCATCGCTGCTGTTGGGTAGGATGGTTGATCTGTTTTTAGTCGTGGGTGATTAATTCAATCAATGCAAATCGAGTTTGGTTCAGTACAATTGCTGTCAAGTGGTCGTGCTGAGTGCAATGGATGTGAGCACACACACACACACACACACACACACACACACACACACACACACACACACGCACGCACGCACGCACGCACGCACGCAACGTACGCACACACACACACACATCCTGTTCTGTAATTGTAGGGAGCTTCTTCTTACGCTTTTATTCTAGCCTTTTATTTTGTACATAGTTTACCGTGTGAAAAAAAAAAAAACACTTTCAACCCTGGAATATTCACCCTTACTCTTTCTTCCATCCACCACCCCTGCCTCCCTCTACCCTCTCGCTGGCACGATTCTGAGGCGTCCGATGACTTTCAGTCAGTGGATTGTGCCCCGTGGAATCTGTTCTAACTTTCTCATTTATGTGTTGGTATGGTGGGTTGGACTGTGAAGAGCAGAAATGTGCTTGAGAAAGTGGTGAACGTGGGAGGAAAAAATCGTTGGTGAGAGACAAAAAGTCTGAGTGAGCTATACAGGTGCCGTGTTGTTTGTAAAAGAAGAAGATTACGTGTGACCAGACCCATGTTCTTGCAAATCAGTATGACCTTCTTCAGTCAGGACGAAGATATCGATCGGTTAAATGCAGAAGTGTCAGATTCAGATTAAACAAAGTTTTATTCCCCTGTCCATTGATTTCATGAACCGAGAAGATGTTTAATTGAAATCCAAATTCCTCTATATGAATGTATGTCATATGTGAGAAAATGGGTAATGTGGCTAAATTATTGTTTATTTGCTGTGAATGTGTGTGACCACAAATTAATTTCTCAAAT
>JADBJO010003617.1:220000-226285 GCA_016801955.1 Conus betulinus | reverse complement strand
CCAGCGTTGTCTCACGTCGTGTCCACTGCCTCACTGTCTCACAGTCCAGCGTTGTCTCACGTCGTGTCCACGCCTCGTGTCCACTGCCTCACTGTCTCACAGTCCAGCGTTGTCCTCACGTCGTGTCCACTGCCTCACTGTCTCACAGTCCAGCGTTGTCTCACGTCGTGTCCACTGCCTCACTGTCTCACAGTCCAGCGTCCAGCGTGTGCTCACGCCGTGTCCACTGCCTCACTGTCTCACAGTCCAGCGCTGCCTCACGCCGTGTCCACTGCCTCACTGTCTCACAGTCTCTGCCCTCGGCACGCTGTCTCTTTCAGCCGACAGACCCAGCTGGCTTCCTTCCTCCCCGCTGCTTCTAAACCATCTCACTTTCAAGCTGCAGCAGGCGTAGATGCAGTTCACCCCGGTGTCACTGCTGCCGACAGTGCACGAGGCGCCGTACGCTGTGACGTATCCCGGTCACATGGATGCCGGCACGGCAGGAAACTCTTCGTTCGTTGCCTCAACCGCTTGTTGAGCGCACAGCAGACCCAGGGGTACAGAGCGGAGGTCCCCATGGAAACTCCCAAGACCAGCATGGCGCGGTGAGGGAAGAGGATGGAGTCGCCCTGCCCGGCGAAGTCTTCGTACATGTGGACCACGTGCAGGGGCAGCCAGCCCACGGCCCACAGCCAGGCCACGCCACACAGCACTCGGCCCATCCTCCTCACCTTCCTCCGCCTTCCACACCCTTCCCTCTTCCTGCAGACCTGCTTCCTGGCTAACCCCACCAGGCAGAAGGCCAGCATAGTGAGGGGCAGCAGCAGATAGCCAACCACCAGCAGCGTTGCCGAATCCGCCTGTCGCGCCCTCTGGCCGGCCGGCAACCGTGAACAGAGATTGTAGACGCCTTCGCTTCCAAAGAGTTCTAGGACGTCGTACAGGAAGAGGCGCGGAGTGGTGAGGACAAGGGAGATGACCCACAATGCAGCGATTGTCGCCATGGCTTTCTGCCTGGTTCTGTTCAAAGAAAGGAAACAAGAACAAAGAATTATATATCCTGTGAGTTCTGAACAGCATAATGAACGTGAATCATTAAAAGGTGTTGAAATTTATTTGGATCAGAAATAGTTCTAATTACTACAATCCCGCAATAGAAAGTGTTGCAAATAGAAGGATGGTATCACCAAATAATAAATTCTCAAATTAAAAGAAAACTGGTAACCATAAATGGGAAATTATGAATAGAAACTGGCGAATGGAATCTACACTTTCTATACAATATATATATATATATATATATATATATATATATATATATATATATATATATATATATATATATATGGGCTCAATGTCAGGGAATGATACCTCACCCCAAATCATCAGCCCTCCTCTCCTTTTTTTTTCTTCCCCCCTTCCCCCCTCTCCCCCCCCCTCCCCTTTTTCCACCCCTTCCCTCCTCCCTTTCTTCCCCCCCTCCCCCCTCCCTTTTTTCCCCTCCCCCTTCCTTTGTCTCTTCTTTGCTGTCCATTAACACTCCCCCATTTCTATTGTGAACCATGATCACCCCTATATTCAGTATTGCCCACCACTCCCACCTCTGCCCTTTCCACCCCTTCAAACCATGATGAACTGCGCCCAGTGACCCAAGTCAACCACCATCAACATCTTCCCACTGCTGTCATTCCCTGTTGAAGTGTCTACGACACGAAACGTCGGCCATCCCCTCTCCAGGTACTCTTTTACCATCTTTTCCCTTTACAATTTTGAACGAGTACAGCGTTCACTACTTCAATATATATTCATATGCGTGCGTGCGTGCGTGCGTGCGCGCGCACGTGTGTGTGTGTAAACGCGCGTGTGATAAAGATATCCAAGACATATAATGAACCTCTTTAAAGAACCTGTTTAAAAACAAAGTCGAAATGTATATCTGTAAAATCAAGGATCTAGTTGCAAAAGTGAAACGACTGCAGGCGGAAATCTAAACAAATCTTAAATAAATGTCAGCGAACCGCCCAGAGAAACGTGGACAAACAAGTCACAAGACAACACACAACGCGTTTCGACCTCGTAGGTCTTCCTCAGGTGAAATAAAGACAGACAAAATTTCACCTGAGGAAGACCTACGAGGTCGAAACGCGTTGTGTGTTGTCTTGTGACTCGTTTGTCCACGTTTCTCTGGGGCGGTTCGCTGACATTTATTTAAGATTTGTTAAAATCAAGGAGTCAAACAAAACTGTGCATAACTGGTGCACAGCTCCAACGTGTGTGTGTGTGTGTTGTGTGTGTGTGTGTGTGTGTGTGTGTGTGTGTGTGTGTGTGTGGCTCTCTCTCTCTCTCTCTCTCTCTCTCTCTCTCTCTCTCTCTCTCTGCATGTGTGTGTGTGTGTGTGTGTGTGTGTGTGTGTATGTGTCTGTTTGTATAGATGTCTGTGTGTGAGCGAGTATGTGTGTCTGCGTGTCAATACTTTAGTGTGTGCGCGCGCGCGCGCGCGCGCGCGCGTGTGTGTGTGTGTGTGTGTGTGTGTGTGTGTGTGTGTGTGTGTGTGTGAAGGTATGTGCTGGTTTCTCACCTGAAGGCAGAGAACAGGACGAGGAATCAGTGGAGAGCAAGGCCATGGAGTTGTCGACCCCTGCCGTTACCAAACGTCAGCACGCCCACTGACGTCAGCACTGACGTCACGTACCCACTTAATTTGCCTGGAACACACGTTTGTCCTTATTTTGACGCATGGATTTACGTTGCACTAATAGTTTTTAGTTTTTTTTTGCCATACAAAAGAAATGGTAGAAAACAATACAACGTAATAGATACCATTTAAACGCTACTCAATTTTTGAATGGCGAGAATTTTCCAAGCAGCAATCCCATTCGTTACACTCGTAACATTTCAATTCCTTGTCTCATTGTCAAATTGAACTCCCCTCCCTCCCCCCCCCCTTCTCTCTCTCTCTCTCTCTCTCTCTCCCTCTCTCTCTCTCTCCTCTCTCTCTCTCTCTCTTCTCGCCCCCTCCCCCTCTTTCCCACACTTCCTACCTCCTTTCTCCCTGAATCTGATTCTGATGTTGGCAGCGATTTGGAGTATTGTGTGCTGAATTCTCTCTCTCTCTCTCTCTCTCTCTCTCTCCTCTCTCTCTCTCTCTCTCTCTCTCTCTCTCTCTCTCTCTCTCTCTCTATACACCCCACCATATCTCTCTGCATCTGATTCTGATATATTAGCAGCGATCTCAGGCGTATTAGCAGCGATCTCAGGGCGTATTGTATGCTGGCTTCTTCTGCATCTATAGTCTGTGATGTCTGATGAAGAGACCAACAATTCATTTGTCTGCTTCGTATTTTTTCATTACAACAGTACATTCTCGTCAGTCTCTATTTGTATTTTGACTTGCTAGTAGCAAACGCCTCTGTCTGTGTCATTCTAGTATCCAGAAGCAGTTTGTTCATAGGCTATATACCACATGGGGCCGGAATAGCTCAGTGGTAGAACGCCGGACTCGTAGTCTTGATGATCCTGGGGTTGCGGGCTCGAATCTCTGCCGGGCCGTTTCGGTACAGGGGGATTTATCCCTCGGAGTTAACATTGGTTCTGACTTCATTTCCCATACAGTCCTTCGAGTGAGACTATAAACCGAGGTTCCGCGTGTGAACGCACGCATAACATCTTGCACACACGTACAATCCCATCACCAACTTTCGGAAGAGAAGGCCAGTTTGGTCGTTGGTAT
Source organism: Conus betulinus (assembly GCA_016801955.1). NCBI lineage: Eukaryota > Metazoa > Mollusca > Gastropoda > Neogastropoda > Conidae > Conus > Conus betulinus. Next base: position 222,573 of record JADBJO010003617.1, on the reverse strand, counting down.
GGATGACACGTTTACACATAGCATGCACCCTGCGTGAGTAATGGAAAATGAAGGAAAGGAAATAAGGAAATGAGGAAACGAGTGATATGACTGGATGACACGGGAAACGACTGAATGATGCGTCGGCAGGCAGCTCTTCAGTCGGCACTACCCAGGTAGGCAGCCCGTTGTGTAACCGAGTGTTTATTATATTATATGTAACGCGCTTAAGCCCTAATCTTTCGAGAATAGGCGCTATAAATATATTATTATTATTATTATTACTTAAAGGCAGAAAATTTTCCGAAGCCTTAGCTGCTTTGAAAAGCGTTTGGCTCTCTTAATAGAAATCTTCTGTGGGTAATTTTCCGAAAATCGCGTTCTATGTACACTGTATAAATGTGCTAGAAATAAGTATGACAGAGTAAGGACTAGAGTTCATTTTCAGATAGAATTAACAGATTTTTTTTTTCAATTATTTAAGAAAAGCGAAACAGGGTGAGAGACAAAGTCCAATTTTATTTTCTCTGTTTATTCGTGGACTAGCGCTTCAAGTATTCACTATTGGTAAATACGGTGCTTTGCTGTGTCAACGACAGGAATTCTATTATTTGTTTTTTGGCTATTTTTTTTCAGCCCATGTACTTTTCCGTTGTAGATTATTCTCAAAATGAAAACACCAGTCGCGCTGTGTGCACGTGCAACCTGGTGAAAAAAAAAATATATTCATGGTCACACACCTGCATTGTTACAAGGAAGGCCAGGTGCAGACATGTGTGTGCGGATTCCAGGAGATAAAGACCTGTGCCTCACATAGGAACTCGCCCCGCGTGACCAGGAGTCAGGGAAGCCCTAACAGGCCCGGGAGATTCCAACTGTTCTCCTGTTTTATGCTTCAGTCTTTCTTTTCTACACATTCATCAAAAGTTGTCAAAAAATACCAGAATGAAAAAAAAGAGTTCCGTTGCCGACCTCCTTTTTATTCCAAACAGGATGGCATTTCTACAGCCCAGCTGCGTGTCTGGCAGACCCGTTCTTTGTGTTAGAGGCTGTGAAAAGGTCTGTGGCATTGCTGAGACCTACTCAGCAATGAAATATGCTGTATGTCTTTATGATGACAGGGTGATGTTTTTGTTGTTGTTGTTGTTGTTTGTTTGTTTGTTTTTTGCCAAAGAGTTTATTGATGGCACTGTTTGAGACAACCCTGAATTTAAAAAAAAAAAAAGTACTTGTGAGTCGGCGGGACGTTATCTATGTTTTGTTTTGAAAATGTGTGTGCATGACAAACATCAGGTGAACCCAATATAAAGAATGTTTCATGTCGTATGACAACTACTGTGACAGTTTTTGTTGGAAATCAAAAGGGGGGAGGACTCTCTTCTGTCACTCTGGTAGTGCGTGGGTGTTGCGCGAGCGTTGAGTCTGACCAAAGATGGTCGGACACATTGCTTTAAAAAGTAAAACAAAAGAAAGCATCCGCTTCACTGGCAAAATCACGGAGTTCATTATTATCTGAAAAGTATTGTTTACACCTCTTTGTTTGTTTTTACAGAAGAAGAAAAATAGAGGTGTTTTGTGAAGATGATTCCACGTCTTATCCATGAGTATTATTAAGGAGAGAGAGAGAGAGAGAGAAGGAGAGAGAGAGAGACAGACAGACAGACAGACAGACAGACAGAGACAGAGAGACAGAGAGAGAGAATGTGACTGTTGCATACACTTTAAATGTCATTTGATTCATCGGAAATGGAGATATTCTGTGAAATAAGAGAACGTTCTTTGCCAGGGTAGGAACGTAAGGCCCAGCTTGACTCCCCTCGCCGTTTCATCAGCAAGCACTCAGTCACCCAGTCCACCGCTGTGAAGGAAGGGGGAAGGGGGGGAAGGGGTGAGAGGCGAACAGAGAAAGAGGCGGAGGGTGTAGTTGGCCTCAGCGGTGTACTGTCTTGTGTGTGGCCGCACCCCTATGTGGGTTAGCCCAGTCAATGAACGGAAGATGGGGTTGAGTGTGAAGAAGACCTGGCAGGGGGAGGGGGGGGGGGGGGGGAGCTGCAGGGAAAGAGGAGGGAGGAGAGGTGATATATGTAGGAAGAGAGAGGGTAAAAAACCCCACGTGATTGAGTTTTTAAGAAGGGAAAATGGGAAAGGAGAGAGAGAGAGAGAGAGAGAGAGAGAGAGAGCAGCAAGCAAGCAAGAGGAGAGAGAGAGAGAGAGAGAGAGAGAGACAGAACAGACAGACAGACAGACAGATAGACAGACAGAGGATTAACAAAAGGAGGGCAATACAAAAGCATATCTGCAATATTTTATTGTTGGTTGTCGTACGAAAAGTTGAGTTGGGGGGGGGGGGGGGGGGGGGGGGGGGGGGGGGGTAATCAACATCATGAAACACAAACTGTGACATAGCAAAAGCAGAGAGAGAGAGAGAGAGAGAGATGAACGGGGAGGGGGGGGTAAGATCAGGAGGAGGGGGGACACACAATCAGAGAGAGGACAGAGCTTTGACTGACCATGATCCACATGTGGAGCTGTGACTGACCATCATCAACAATGTTTTTGTTTTGTTTTGTTTTGTTTTGTTTTTTTTTATAATG
>JADBJO010003617.1:182500-215000 GCA_016801955.1 Conus betulinus | reverse complement strand
GAGGAACAGAGGGGGAAGGGGAGAACAGGGGGGAAGGGGGAACAGTGGGGAAAGGGAGGAACAGAGGGGAAGGGGGGAACAGTGGGGAAAGGGGGGAACAGAGGGAAGGGGGAAACAGTGGGGAAAGGGAGGAACAGAGCGGAAGGGGGAACAGTGGGGAACAGTGGGGAAAGGGAGGAACAGAGCGGAAGGGGGGACAGTGGGGACAGTGGGGAAAGGGGGGGGGAACAGAAGAGGGGAAAGGGGGGGGACAGTGGGGAAAGGGGGAAAAAGTGGGGAAAGGTGGGAACAGAGGGGAAAAGGTGGGTACAGAGGGGAAAGGGGGAAGGGGGCAACAGAGGGGAAAGGTGGGAACAGAGGGGAAAGGGGGAACAGAGGGGAATGGTGGGAACAGAGGGGAAAGGGGGGAACAGTGGGGAAAGGGAGGAACAGAGGGGAAAGATAGGAAAATCAGGGAAAACGTGAACGAAGACAGAAAAGGTCAGAAAAACGAGAAAGGTAGGATAAGGTATGCAACACACACACGCACGCACTCACAGAGGTGTGCGCGCTCGCACACCACGCTCTCTCTCTCTCTCTCTCTCTCTCTCTCTCTCTCTCTCTCTCTCCTCTCTCTCTCTCTCTCTCTCTCTCCCTAGAGGCATACTTAAAATATACCTTCAAACGGCATATACAAAACTGACACACTCGCACCTACCTATCTAGGAAACCCGCATTCCCGTATCTCGCAACCATGATGGACTACACAAATTTCATGTAAGAGCCGGACAGCTTTTAAGAATAATAAGGTTTGCTCTGCTATAAAATTGACTCCCCTTCCCCCCCCCCCCCCCCCCCCCCCCTCCCCGCCCCAAGAGAAAAGGAAACAAATAAACAAACAAAAACGAAATAAGCAGTGTGTACCTGTTCTCTCTCTCTCTCTCTCTCTCTCTCTCTCTCTCTCTCTCTCTCTCTCTCTCTCGCACTCTGTCTCTCTGTCTGTCTCTCTCTGTTTCTTCACTCACACACACACACACACACACACACACACACACACACACACCACACACACACACACACGCACACACACGTAAACACACACACCTACTATGAACCCAGGTAAAATTAAGACAGAACACACACACATGCGCGCGCGCGCGCGCGCACGCACACACACACACACACACACACACACACACACACGCGCGCGCGCGCGCGCGCGCGCGCACGTGCACGCTCCCGCACGCACGCACACATTGGTAAAACAACAACACACACACACACACACACACACACACACACACACACACATAAGAAAAACAAAAAAATCACTAAAATAATGAGGTTAAAATCCTAAGGGGGGGGGGGGGGGGGGGGGGGATGGGGGGGGGGGGGGGGAGGGGGGGGGGTGGCGGAGGCAAGGAGACATGTGTGTGTGTGTGGTGGGTGGGGGTGGGGGGGGGGTCGAGGGTTACTTCCATGTCAGTCTTCCCAAGGAAGCAGCACATTGCCTTCACAGGCTGTGGCCACCAGCGGTATGGAGGGCGCCAGAATTGGATCAGTCCTGTCACCCGACATAGGTGGTCACCTTTATGAAGAAAACAGACGAGGATGAAACACAAAGAGTGAAAGACGAAGTTGAAACAATTCGCTTCCTGATCCAGCTTCTTGCCGTTTCAAATCTACTTCAACTTGAACATGACAATGGAAATGTTGTGGTTAGGGCGCTGTAAGTTTTACACTGCGAAGGAGTTGTGAGACTCAACTTATAACAACTCTCAATGATTTTTCTTAATTTATATAAATGACATAAGTAGAAAATCTCTCTCCTGGAACTACTATAAGGCTTTTTGCAGATGACAGCTTAGTATATAGAACAATCAGAAGCAAGAATGATACACGCATTCTACAAGAAGATCTAAAACGGTTTACAAGAGTGGGAAAGAACTTGGAAAATGGATTTCATCCCCAGAAGTGCCAAGTGTTGCGTATATGTAATAAACGCTCACCAACTAGATCAGAATATTCTATTCACAATACTATTCTTCTAAAGAAACCAATGCTGCAAAATATTTAGGCGTGATTATAGATAGTCGTCTCAAATGGAAAGAACATTACAATTTAGTATGTAAAAAAAGCAAATAACATCTTAGCTTTCTTATACAGGAATATCAACGACTGCCCCAAAAAGGTTAAAGACGACTGCTACAAAACACACTGGTTAGACCAGTACTGGAATATGGTTGCTCAGTCTGGGATCCTTACCATCTAAAGGACATTGATAACCTCGAAAAGATTCAGAAGAGAGCAGCACGGTTCGTAACAGGGAACCATATCAGAGAAGGGAATACTAGGAAGAACATGAGGGAATTAGAATGGAAACCCTTAGAAGAGAGAAGAGCTTTTATCAAACTTAATACTTCTTCTTCAAGGCAGAGCTAAACTAATTGATATCCCAATGGAACAACTAGTATTGAATAAAAGTAGCACCAGGAGTGGCGGTCAATCTTATGCCATACCTGCATCAAATATTGACAGCCATTTACATTCATTTTTATCCTAGTTCTGTACGGCTGTGGAACTCACTGCCGGGTGCCATCAAGATTGCCACAAATGCAGTCTCATTTAAAAAATCAAATTGATACGACAGTCTTGAGATCTGCATATTGACTGATTTTTTCTATTTTAACTTCCCCAGATATTTTATGGTTACCTGGGCCTGAATCTGGCCATTGCTTTTAACTTTTTGAATATCGTGTGCGACCCCTTGTTGCCAAATTTTGCTCCAGGGGCCAACAGGCTGAGTCGCACTTTATTTTTTTATTTTATTTTACTTTTTAACATGCGCGCTGGTACAATACCGTATAGTAAAGTCATGTGCACATATAACAACACATCTCACAATACCGTATAGTAAAGATATGTGCACAGATAACAACTCATCCCACAGTACTGTACAGTAAAAATACGTGCACATGTAACTACACATCTCATAGTACTGTTCAGTAAAAACAAGTGCACGTGTAACAACACATCTCAAAATATTGTATAGTAAAGACACGTGCACAGATAACAACTCATTTCAAATGACAACACACATCACAAAGCTGTATAGTAAAGACACGTGCACAGGTGACAACACACTTTACAATGCTGTATAGTAAAGACACGTGCACAGGTGACAACACGTTTTACAATGCTGTATAGTAGAGACACGTGCACAGGTGACAACACACTTCACACAATCTATATTGGAAAGACACGTGCACAGGTGCCAGCACACTTTACAATGCTGTATAGGAAAGAAGGTGCACATATGCCAACATACTTTACAATGCTGCATAGTTAAGACAGGTGCACAAACGGACTAACACGAAAGAGGCAGGCACTAAAAAGGAAAGCTAGCGATGACCAAACTCTGTCAGCAGAATGGAACTTACAGGTGGTGCCCCGAATGGCCAGTCGTTGAGGTAATAGGTGACAGCGATAGAGGACCACTGCTTAACACATACAGCACGTGCACCACGGCCACATTGCCGAGGAAAAGGTAGGTCATTGTCCTGTGCCTCCTGGCCAGGTGGAAGGTTGCACAGATGAACAGTCCATTGGACAGCAACGCCAACAGACACAGCACGACGAGCACGATGGGCTCCACGAATTGAACACTCTTCGCAGCGTGGCTGGTCAGCTGCTGGTCATCATAGTAGTAATAACCGTCCGAGTACAGGTAAGGGTTCAGGAGGTGGCCTGTTTCATTGTCCATATCACCCAAGATCGGATGTGTCCATGGGTTGGTAGAGATCTTTGCGTATACCGTAGACGAGTTTTCCTCGTTGTCGTTTGAACCATGAGAGAGATAAGGTCGGGATTCCCCGTTCTGTGACAGGTCAACGTAATAGTCACTGCCATCATAGTAAGAATACATATCGGCGTCAGCCTGAAAACTCATCCTGCTACGAGCGAGGAAGTCACACATGAATGACCTCGCCTCTTGCCAGCCGTCAAATCTTTAACAGGCTCGGAAGTCCAAGTAAACACCCACGTCCGGATTATTCGCTTCTTTTCATGGCGTCACGAGTCTCAGTGACGCAAGTCATGACGACACTGCTGTGACGTAGGTTGTGACGACACCGTTAGTCCTAGCCCTCATTGAAGAGGGAAGCCGGCAAACCTGGCAGAGGATTACTCCTCAGATGACTGGGCTCTGCCCCAGTGTCTGTGGTCTCTGCTCTCTGTTTCCCATCTGCTGGCCAATGGCCTCATCACGCGCACTCCAGGGAGTGGTGGCGGCATCTCTCTCTCTCTCTCTCTCTCTCTCTCTCTCTCTCTCTCTCTCTCTCTCTCTCTCTCTCTCTCTCTCTCTGGAGGAGGAGGGACTGTCAAGATAATGGGGAGGAAGATGGAAATGGGAAAGGAGGAGTGGTGAGAGGGCGAGGGGGGTACGGCGCGAAGGTGGAAGGGGATGGTGAGGTAGAATGGGGGGGGGAAGGGAGGGGAGGGGCGGGGAGGGAAGAATCCCTTCTTCGAGTGGAAAAAGACAGAAGCCTTGGAAGGCGTGGCCAGCATGCAGTGCGGAAGGGGGGTGGGGGTGGGGGTGGGTGGTGGAGGAGGAGGGGGGGGGGGGGGGGTCAGGGAGCGGCTGACCCAGGACGTTAAAGGCAGGGCACAGAAGGGAGAAGAATAACAGAATGTTTGTGGTCCGCTGTCTATCACGACTGTGTGCCATGCTGTCTACCCATAGCTGTCCACCTGTCAACCATGGTTGTCTACCATTGTTATTTATTCTGACGAACATGGCTGTCTGCTGTTGCTGTCCACCCCATCTACCATAGCTGTCTATCATGGTTGTTTGCTTTGTCTACCATGGTTGTTTACTCTGTCTACCATGGTTGTCCCCAATGCACACATCCATGACACACAACGTATTTGTTCACTCTGTCTAGTATGACTGTTTATCCTGTCTACCATGGCTGTCTATCATGGCTGTCTGTCATGGCTGTTTATCATAGTGTTTTTACCGCACCACGACTATTGACCATATCATGGCAGTGTGCCTTTGGAGACATGTCTGGCTACTCTGTCTACCATGGTTGTCTACCCTGTTTACCATGACTGTCTACCATAGCTGTCTACCATGGTTGTTTACTCTGTCTACCATGTAGGTCTACTTTGTCTGCCATGGCCACCTGCCATGGCTCTGTACCCTGTCTACCGTGGCTGTCTACCATGGCTGTTTATCTTGACTGATTCTCTATCCTGCTGAAATTGTCTTTTTATCCTGAGAAGACTACCACAGTTGTCCACTCTGTCTACTGTAGCTATCTACCACGGCTATTCATCCTGTCTACCTGGCTGTTTAACATATTTGTTCACCCTGTCTAGTATGACTGTTTATCCTGTCTATCATGGCTGTTTACCATGGCTGCTTACCGAACCATGACTGTTTACATTATCATGGCAGTGTACCAATGGAGTTCATCTTATCATTAATGTCTACCACTGTTGTTTACCCTGTCTACCATGGCTGTTTACCCTGCTTACTATTCTTGGGTACCATAGCTGTTTACTGTACCACATGTCTGTGCCAGTGGCTGTTTACCCTATCTACCATGGCTGTATATCCTAGCTGTTTTACCATGTCTATCATGACTGCTTAACCTGTCAATTATGGTTGTTTACCATGGCTGTTTACCATGGCTGTTCACTAGGGCCGTTTATCCTCTTGGCATGGCTGTCTGCCATGGCTGTTTACCATGGCTGTTTACTCTGTCTACCATGGCTATCTACTCTGTCTATGTTTACTGTTTACAGTGGCTGGACATCCTACCACCTGCTACTGTTTGTCATGGCTGTTTATCCCGTCTACCATGGTTGTCTGCTGTGGCTGTTTATCCTCTCTACCGTGGTTGTCTGCTGTGGCTGTTTATCCTGTCTACCCATGGTTGTCTGATGTGGCTGTTTATCAACTCTACCATGGTTGTCTGGTGTAGCTGTTTATCCTGTCTAACATAGCTGTTAGAAGTGTTAGAAGAGGTCTTCTAACGCTACTGCTGTTTACTGTGACGGTTTACTCTGTCTGCCAAAACTGTTTCTCATGGCTATTTACCGTACTACTGCTGTTACCTTGGTTATTTTTCCTTTCTATCATGTCTGTTTACCATGTATATTTTTGGCTGTCTGACATAGCTGTTTACTCTGTCTACACTGGCTGTCTGACATAGCTGTTTACCCTGTCTACACTGGCTGTCTGACATAGCTGTTTACCATGTCTACACTGGCTGTCTAACATAGTTGTTAACCCTGTCTTCCATGCCTTTCTACCGTAAACTGTTTACCCTGTGTTCCTTGGCTGTCTACCATGGCTGTATATCTTGTCTGCCATGGCTGTTTCCCCTGTTTACCATGGCTGTTAACCCTGTTTACGATGGTTGTTTATCCTGTCTACCATCACCGTCTACCATGGCGGATCACCGTGGTTGTTTATTCTGTCTGCCATAGCTGTCTACTCTGTCTACCATGACTGTTTACTTCGGCTGTTTACTAGTACTATGCTTACCTGGCTGCTTACCCTGTCTACCATGGCTGTCTTCCTTGGATATTTACCCTGTCTACTATTGCTGTTTACTTTGTCTATCAAGGCTGTTTATCCTGTCTACCATGGCAGTTCTCCTGTCTACCGTGCTGTTTACTCCGTCTACCATGTCGGCCGTGTTTCCCATGGCTGTTTACCTTGTCTACCATAGCTGATTACCCTGTCTACTATGGCTGCTTGCCCTGTCTATAACGGCTGGTTACTCTGTTTACCATGGCTGTCTACCATAGCTGATTACCCTGTCTACAATGGCTGTTTACCTGTCTTTAGTTGCTGGTTACTCTGTCTACCATGCTGTCTACCATAGCTGATTACCCTGTCTACCAAGGCTATTTGACCTGTCCACCACAACTGTCTACCATGTCTGTTTCGTTGTCTACCATGGCATTTTACCATGTATACCAAGGCAGTTTCTCCTCTCTACCATGACTGTCTACCATGGCTATTTATCCGGTCTGCTATGACTGTCAACCACGACTGTTTATCCGGTCTACCATGACCGTCTACCAGGACTGTTTATCCGGTCTACCATGACTGTCTGCAGTGGCTGATTACCCTTTCTGTAGAGACTATTAATCCGGTCCACCATGACCGTCTAGCATGGCTGTTTTACTCTGTCTACCATAGCTTTTTATTCGGTCTACAATGGCTGTTTACCTTATCTACTGTGGCTGTCTTCCATAGCTATTTACCCTGTGTACCGTAGCTGTTTCTCCTATCTGTGATGGCAGTTTACCATGTCTGTTGTGACTATATATATGGCTCTTTGCATTGTCTACCTAGTTTGTTATTCTGTCCACCATGGGTGTTTATCCTGTCTACCATTGCTGTCTAAGATGGCTTTTTACCCTATTATGACTGCTTACCGTTTCTACCCTGGCTGTTCACATAGCTGTTTACCCTGTGTCTCCCATGGCTGTTTACCCTGTCTTAAATGTTGTTTTACCCCTGTCTACTTTGGCTGTTCACATAGTTGTTTACCCTGTCTGCCATGGCTGTTTCCCTGTCTTTCATGGCTCTTTACCCTGTCTACCCTGGCTGTTCACATAGCTATTTACCCTGTCTGCCATGGCTGTTTGCCCTGTTTTTCATGACTGTTTATTCTGTCTACATTGGCTGTTTACCCTATTATGGCTGTCTACCATGGCTGTTCACCAGGGTCGTTTACCCTGTCGATCATGGCTGTATTCCATGGCTCTTTATCCCGTTTCCAAAAGCTGTTAACCCTGTCTACCATAGCTGTTTACCATATCTACCATGGCTGTCTACAATAATTACCATCTGTCCATTATGTCTGTATAACATGTTTACTGTTTGTCTATCATGTCTGTCTCTCACATCTGTTTATCATGTCTTCCTATGTATACCTTCAAGTGTCAAGTCTATCATCTTCACTGTTTGTCTGTTGTGTCCATCCATTATGTTTACCGTTTGTCTATCGCGTCTGTCATGTCTACCTATCATGTTTACCGTTTCTCTGTTATTTTGTATCATGTTTATCGTTAAACTATCATGTCTGCTATCATGCGTTTGCATATCATGTCAGTCTGTCTTGCTTGTCTTTCGTGTCTATCTGTCATGTTTATCGTTTGTCTATCGTGCCAGTTTATCATGTTTGTCTATCTCGTTTGTCTATCATGTCTGTCCATCGTATTTATTGTTTGTGTATCCTGTCAGTCTACCATATCTGTCTATTATGTTTACAGTTCTGTATGTCTGTCTATATGTTTACCTATTATGCTGTCTACCGTGTTTACCGCTTATGTGTTGTGTCTAAAAAGTTTACATTTCGTCTATTATGTTCACCAGAGACAGAGACAGAGAGGGAAGGAGAGAGAGACAGAAAGACACACAGCCAGACACACAGACAGAGAGACAGACGAAAAGACAGACAAAAAGACACACACACACACACACACACACACACACACACACACACACACACACACACACACACACACACATAGACGGACGGACGGACAGTTTCAGTTTGATCAAGGAGGCGTCACTGCATGCTGACTAGTCCATATACGCTACAGCACATCCGCTAAGTTTTAAGACCGCGCTACACATGATTTGAAGCTGATGGATAAATGAATTAATAAAAAAAAGATGAGACAATTGAAGAAGAGGGTCTCGTGGCTACGACTCAGCGGATGTCTGACCTACGCATTAGTCCAACGTGCTGGTCAGACCTTGAATACCTACCTACCATTTGTGTGTGTGTGTGTGTGTGTGTGTGTGTGTGTGTGTGTGTGTGTGTGTGTGTGGTAGTGGATGTACTCGTGTGTGTATGATGTGGGGGCATTGGCCCGTGTGTGTGCGTTGGGCTCATGTGTGTGTATGTGTTTGCGGTGCGTGCGCGTGCGCGTGCGCGCGCGCGCGCGCGTGTGTGTGTGTGTGCGTGTCCGCGCGCGTGTGCAGGCATAGAGACAGACAGACAGAGACAGAGACACAGAGAGAGAGAAAGACGTGACGGACGGACGGTCCGACAGAGAATGGAGGAGGGAGAGCAAGTAGTGGCGGTACACACACACACACACACATACACACACACACACGCACACACACACGCACACACACACGCGCACACACACACACACACACACACACACATTCACGCACACGCACGCACAACTCACAGAGAGAGAGAGAGAGAGAGAGAGAGAGAGAGAGAGAGAGAGAGAGAGAGAGAGAGAGAGAGAGAGAGAGAGAGAGAGAGGGAGGAGGAGCATACGAGCATACGAGCATGCCAATTTGCAAACGCCCTGTCGAACAGACAAGCACACAGCGAAACAGATCAAGAACCAAAATGGATTCTACACAAGAACAACTTCACACAAGCGTAGACAACACAGCATACTGCCATTCGTACATAGGGACAGTCGGCAAAGATGGAACTCTAAAGGAAAAATGAAAATCATCGGAGAGTGAGGACTGTGGGGGTAGTTTTGATGTACGATTTGACGGAGAATCGAATAGAGTTTCTACCAAAAGCAAATTCAGACCGAGAACATAACAGACGGGTCACAAAGAGTCACAAGCACTTTCATCCGAGCAGTGATGTGTTCTGCATGCAGCACTGGGCTGGAGGAAAGAAACCAGTAATTAATTATGTATGAGAATTAACATTCCTAAGGCTTCTCCTGGTTACTGTATTTGGTGCAAGAGTATATAATGACTGGACATCGAAAATATAGTCTTTCTTTCCTATGACCCTAAAAAGACACCTTTTATTTGCAGCGAAGACGAGTAGCATTTTAAAGGGAAAGAAATTCGATTAGAAACTTCCTGTCGTGAAGAAAGTAAATCTGAACTGAGGCGGAAACAGTAAACAGTAACGGTCTAAGATCATCTTGTGATGAAAAGACGTTAATTAAAACTACTGAACTGAACTGAGTAAACAGTAAATAACAAACAAGTAGGGTAACTCTTGTTCCCATGATGAAATAAATACATCCCCAAAACTCCAAAGGAATGCTGCTTACGTCACCGAATCACCTAGCAGATGTGACAGCTCAGAGCACACAGAACAAGCAAGGAAATATATATATAAAAAAAAAAAAAAAAAATAAAAAAAAAGTTCCAAGCCCTATATATACCCTGTATTAGACACATCTACACAGCAACAACTGGAGAAATGAACAAATACTAAAAACATTTTTTTCAAGATTGCCACAGCCTTTTCGATCTCGAATATAGTCAGAAACGTACTTGGACGTACAAACAACACAGACAGACAGACAGATAGATAGATAGACAGCGCTGTGTGTGTGTGTGTGTGTGTGTGTGTGTGTGTGTGTGTGTGTGTGTGGAGAGAGAGAGCGATGTGTGTGTGTGTGTGTGTGTGTGTGTGTGTGTGTGTGTGTGTGTGTGTGGATAGATAGACAGCGAGGGTGTGTGTGTGTGTGTGTGTGTGTGTGTGTGTGTGTGTGTGTGTGTGTGTGTGTGTGATTCGCCGAATTCTGTCAATGTTCTTGTGACTGGGAAAGGAAAGAGAGAGATGGTAATCGAGGAACTGATGAAAGAAGAGTATGCCAAGAGAATCCAGAAGGCAGTCCCGCAAGGCCCACAAGGACAGTGGACAACGTAGGAAAACACTCTGCAAAGAAGTCTCACCCGAAATGACATTTGGCTCATAGCACCTCTCAGAGTCAGCTTCATCCCGAGATCTATACACGACCTCTTGCCCGAAACTCAACCCTGGTCAAATGGGGAAAATCAGATGATCCTACGTGTCCACTCTGTCACGGCAAACAAACAGTAGGGCATGTCCTGAGTGCATGCAAAGCAGCGCTAACCCAAAGAAGGTAACATGGGGCACATCCAAGTGCTCAAGGAAGATGCATATGCGACGACGTTTAAGACGGCATGAGGCACAAATCATGCTCTGGAAGAGCGGCGATGTCAAAAGCATGGATGAAGGTTTTACTGGGTGGAGTAGATAACTAGGAGTGCACAATAGACTTTCCAGAATGGGAGGACAATCGGGAGATCATCAGGAAGAGCGGCATAAAACCGGATAGTGTCCTCCACTCAGGTTCATCAAAACAAATAAATCTGATCGAACCCACTGTGACATAGGAAAGCAGAATGGAGCAAGCTCACATCTACAAAACCGAGAAGTATGCGAGTCTCGCAAGCAGTTTGAGGGGATCCGGCTTCCAGGCCCAGGTTCTCGCTATAGAGGTTGGAGTAAATGGGATCTGTTGGCTCACCAGCCTATAACCTCGTGAAACAGCTCCGGATTTCGACTAAGAAGAGGACCAGAACCCTGCCATAAGCAGCTGAAAAGAGTTCCAGCTGGATCTGGTCGAGGAGAAACACATGAGAACTTCATAAGGCTTAAATTTCCCAACTTAGAACAGGTCTCCCATTAGCAGTGTGGTAAGACATCCCTCTAAAAAGGCACACCTTCAGACGCCCACCCATCCAAAAGTTGCGGGTTCGAATCCTGGCAGCGCCAGGAAAGAAAAAAAAAAAAAAAAGAAAGATGATGGCGGTAGAAGGGCATTTGGGAGTGATAACTTGGACGTGGCCGGTCCCCTTTGCGTGTAAGGTGTTCAGGGCCGAAACACTGGTTTGTGAGGGGGTCTTCTTCTCTGAAGACCTTCTGCTGTCAGGCTGTCCCTAGAGTTTCTTCCTACTCTATCCCACAGGAATGAAAGTGCACAAATCCTTGTGTACCTCGTGTATACAAATATAAGGGGAATGCAGATCAGATCTATGTACTTTGAGACACAAAAGTAGTATTTCAGTAATTTCGAATCGTTAGACTGTGTTATTGATCTTATTTAGATTTTCGTGCTACAATTGTAAAGTGAGTATTGAGACGGTCAGTGCGAAAACCATGACCAGCGGGAGCAAGAACAGCTGAATCTTTACTAGAAAACTTATTGATTGCCTTCCAAACAGACTTTTCATTTTAGCTGCAGTTTGTTCATTGAAGTCAGTCTTTGGGACGACCCGTTTCGTTGCAGTGACCTTATTTCGTTGCTTCTTAACATTTACATCCTTACCTGTTGCCAGTCATCATTTTTCACGGACTTGCATCCATTTCCTGTTTCCATGGCAGATCCTGGGCAAGAGCTCCAATCGCGAGGAGGCGAGCATGCTTATCAAAAGATGGATAGAAAATCGTGTACCAGGCCAAAAGTGCATTGTCGGGATCGTTGATTTGGTAAACACGAAAAAATGGTTTCGCATAAATCAGATAAAACTCAAACTTTTTGTAACTGCAAAACGATATCCTTTAGCGTTTGCAACGAAGAATTTACACACATTTCTAAGACCAGGTCAGACAAACAAACAGGAACATGATCTCCTAGGTCATACAATGGTACAGAAGGTTCAGTTACACTGCATGGACTTGTTACACAAATGTGACCGATTAACGTTTCAGATTGCAATATTAGCCTTGTTGAGACAGACAGACAGACAGACAGACAGATCGACAGAGGTCCTTATGCACATTCATTTAATGGTAAACTGACAGTCAGACCCAATGAAAAAGGGAGAAACAACCGACAGGAGCCAGAGAAACACAGGGAAGGCCACCTCCTGCGATCAACGGTCTTTATTGGGATCAACATAATTTCTGATCAGAACCAATCCTCATCAATACACTGCTCCGTGGGCTGTCCTTAACATGGATTACAATAATACAACAAAACAGGAAAACAAATCGAAATGAAACAAAAAGGGAAAAATGTGACAGTTAAACCGTACTGACAGGTCAAAAGTGATAAATGAAATAAAACACTCATACCACAGTGGAAAATGACAAACAGATTGTCACTATGTTCACCAAATCATTTTCGCATCAATCGCCCCCCTTACCCCTTCCCACATCCGCTTGCTCTCTTCTTTCCCCCCCCCTCCCGTGTACCTCCTGTGCCACAGCGAACTCCCCTTCCCTTCCTCTACCCATTTCTCCCTTCCTCTATCAATAACACTGCCAAGGCGTTCAATGGTTCACAAAGCACTGCTCCGTAGATCAAATGTACACTTCAACAACGCTAATCCGACTCTCTCTCTCTCTCTCTCAGCATTCACAGTGCACTGGACATCACATTGTTCATCAGTTGTACCGTTCAGGTAAAAACACACGTTTTCTTAGACACCACCTCCCTACCCGCTGCTCCTTTCACGCCTCAACATCTCTGCCGCAATCTGACCTCCTAGACTTTTCGGTTGTGGTGTTGACGACTGTAAGTTTGAACTGCTAGTGGGTTGGAATCTTTACGGCATTACACCCCTTTCTGTCCACCCAGCAGTCACTGGGTGCCTGATTCAGTGAAGGTTAGGACAGTCAATGTCCTGGACACGGTAAACCCAAACTGCCCTCACTGTCACAAGCCTTGGCTCTGTCCAAAGCTGCTGGCAGCGGCTAGGCCGTACAGCCCAAGTCACGGCGCTTGAGGGATCCGCTGGCAGCGTTTCTAAAGCAAGGTTCAGACCATGGTTACTGCTAAAAACCAAAGTGGCGGCTGTCATCGCAGGGTTCTATTCCACAGTGGTTCATTCTTCGATACCAAGACCTACGTTCAAGACAAGCGCTAAACCAGTGCATATGCATGCACGGACGTTAACATTGAGATTTTAGGGCCGAACTTAACTTTGCTTAAGTCACCAAATGATCGAGAGAAAAATGAGCAGGAAGAGAGAAAGGCGAGATGCACGGTATGCAACATGCAGTCCTTTCACGCGATTATATCTGTTGCAATGCAAGCTTGGAACAAGCTTTTTTATGTGATCGCTGTTCTACTTTCTGCAGAAATTATAAGCACCATATTCTGTTGCCTAACAGTTGGCTTTC
The DNA here is from genome assembly GCA_016801955.1 of Conus betulinus. NCBI lineage: Eukaryota > Metazoa > Mollusca > Gastropoda > Neogastropoda > Conidae > Conus > Conus betulinus. Next base: position 201,111 of record JADBJO010003617.1, on the reverse strand, counting down.
GTCACATTTCCCACGACGTCAAGGTCGTGATCTGCCATAAAATCTAGCAAGTTGCTGGCATCGTCATGTTGTTGTCGCTGTCAAGCACCAAAGCGTCGTGCTGCCAATGGACTGCGCTCTGAGTCATCGCTGCCAGCAGCTTTTTCTACAATACGTACAACAGGCATGTGGTTTTTCGCTTTAGGCATACACTCTCTCTGCCCTGACACCCCACCCCAGCCCCCCCATGTCCCTCTTCCCTCCCCCCTCCCTACTTCTCTCTCTCTCTGGCTCAGTATTCTTGGTTTCTCTCTCTAAAATGCTTCTGGTACTTTTGCTACAGGAACAGTGAGCTCTTGAAGATATAAAACACGGTCTGTTTTGTGTTTGAAGTCTAAAAGGAACACTGGCTATAACGGTCCATTTGTCACAGCTGATGTTGCTCTGAGGACACTGTGCCTGTTAGATCTGGGGGGGGGGGGGGGGGGGGGGGGGGGGGGCTTGGGAACGTTATAATTGCAATAATAGTGTTCAATATTCATGAAAGTACATAAGTGAAAAATCCTAAATATTCGGAAAAAAAAAAAAAAAATTTTTTAAAAAAACTTCAGTATTCAGGAACCCTGAGAAATGAAATATTTTCAGTATTCACGATAGCTGGAACATCAATGCTGTTCTCATTCAGGAAAAAAATGCACTGTAACAAGCAGCTGCCCTCATTCTAAACCATCACTCCCCTTCCCTCCTGCTACTGCACCTCTCCCCACCCACCTAAAAACACGAACGTTTCGATTGAAGTCACCACAGGGTTTTGCCTAAAAGGGAAAGGTCAGGGTAAAGGGAAGATAAGTGTGTCATCGAAGATCTCGCCCTCTGTGTCCATCCCTCCGTTAACCAGCAGTACCATCATGGTCTGTCTGGCGTCACTGGGTCCGCCGATCGCCTCCCCTGTGGCGCCACTGTCGTCCAGCTGAGCTCCCTTTGTGCCCAGAGAGGCCGCCATCTCTGATTTCTTCTCTGCGGCGGCGCTATCTGCTGGGGTGTCGATTGGGAAGAAGGCTTCTGATGCTGGAACGATAACATAACAGCATTGTAGACACACATATTTAACTTACGTTACATGTAATGAGAACAGTTGATTAATGTGTACATTAAGCAGGGTCAACTGTTCAATATTCATTTCAGGAAAATGACTACATTATACATGTGCCTGTTTCCAATGTGGCTCCATCTGTTCGCATTAGACAACTGTACCGTGGTTGATGGAACTCTTCCAACCATCAGTTTCAGCCTTCTCATACATCTTTAGATATCTTTCATTTTTGTCACTCTTGTCACAGGATCACTTGTGACGGGCAGTCGTGCAACAGACACTTGAAGAGAAGCAGCAAATGCCACTTGAGACCAAGCCTCACTTGTTGGCTCCCACCTCCCCCTCCCTCCAACTCTACATGGGATGACATTATTTCGGACATCTTTAGTATTCAAGTTGATGGAGCAAACAAGCATAGAGACTTCAGTCTCCAAAACAGACACGAAATGTTTCAGTGGGGGGGAGGGATGGCTGATTCGACAAAGGTAGGGAGAAGACGATTTCATATTCATCACTGCTACAAACGAAGAATTTGATATTATGACACAGCTCACCAAATACCGGCCATGGCCAAGAAAACAAACTCCAAGGACGCTAGTATGCCATCTGCCCATCATTTCCAGACAGGAGTGCCACCCAACCATGGCCAGACAATTCGCAAAAGGACTCATGTCCAGATCTTACCTGACGCTGACTACAACTACATCATGACCTTTCTCAACCACTCCACACAGTTCTCTCTTTTCAACCCACGGAAGGAAATCCAATTCTGAACCGAAAACGTTGCCCGCCAACACCCCGTCCAACTTTTCTCACTTACACAGCACCTGCACTGTTGGCAGTCAGACCTGGAGGAGAATTCCCCAAATTGGACAGTGCATAATTTGCCGTTTTGTGGCCTGGGCTGAAACTTGCCTCATAAAGACGGGTTTTTTTTTTCCCATTATACAAGCGAAATTTCAGATGTGCACATTACGGAAATATGCTTGAAACACACACACACACACACACACACACACACACACACACACACACACACACACACCATCTCTCATGGGCATACTTTGTGAGGACTCAACGTTACACACAGTCTCTCTTTGCATACAAAAAGGCCGTTCTTAGTCCAAAAAATTTTAAATCGCAAACCCAGCGTTTCTAGTTCGCCATCTTGACGATCTTGTTTTCGTTCTTAGTTACCCAGTCTTTTGGCTCCCGAACCAAGATCGCTGAGGTACGCGAAACTCGCTGAACCTCGGTTAGCAGGATGAAAAAAAAAAGAAAAAAGAATCGCTTAGAACGTTCTGTGAAGTACTCGGGTATGAAAGCTCTCAGTTTGTGTGACAACTCTCCTGGATCGAAATCGGTTTGTGGCTGTTTGGCCTCAATTTCCATTCTCCATCTGTAAGTATACATTTGGCCTAAATTTCCATTCTCCATCTGTAAGTATACATTTGGCCTAAATTTCCATTCTCCATCTGTAAGTATACATTTGGCCTAAATGTCCCATTCTCCATCTGTAAGTATACATTTGGCCTAAATGTCCATTCTCCATCTGTAAGTATACATTTGGCCTAAATTTCCATTCTCCATCTGTAAGTATACATTTCCATTCAATGCTCTGGAAACAAATCTTAATTTTCAGACAAAGAGATGGCTAAATTCGGTTTCAAGCACAGCGGGCTGTTCAACATATCTCACGTATCTCTGTCAGGTTATCTCCAGCACTGCTGCAGGTTGTGATTCCTCCCTTGAGAGAAGGTCGTTCAATTTTTTAGTTAAAAAATAAATCAATCCTTAGCTCATTGTATCCTTGCAAACTAGATCGTGGACCGCGGTCTTCAGTTGGAGAGAAACTCTGGTTCGTCATTAGCTCGTGATCCAGCTTCACAAACCAATGGTTCGCTCAGTTACGAATGGCGCTTGTTTGTTACGTGCTGGCATTAAAGAAAAGATTACAGTTTGACTGACACTATATGACTAAACCTCACTCCGCAGGAAACCGATGAGTTCAGAGTTCTTTATCCTACAGAATTCGATCAGAAACCAGCATCCATGAACGGCACGACCTGTGCGTGTCTCCCTGGGGAAACAGTGAACGGCGGAGGCCCAGCTAATAACGCGCCTCGCTGGAAGTGTCGGGACCCAGGTGCCCGTGGTTTAAGTCTCATACAGGATGGATCTACTCTCCTTCCCCCCACCTTCCCCGGCGCTCCCCCCCATCCCCATCCTCCTGCAGAACACCTGGAGTGGGGCCCAGATGTGTCCAGGTCGGTGATTCATCCTACTAAAGATACATTAGTCCCCCCCCCCCCCCCTACCAACCCCTCCTTGTAGAAGACCTGGAGAGGAGCAGTGTTTGAGAGAAACTAGGATCCGAGTCAGTGATTCTCCCCATGCAAGAAACACTAGTTCCCCCATCCCCACCCCACCCTTCCTTCAAAAAGATCAGGAGTGGGGCCCAGTGTCTGGGATGTGAGGATGCAGGTCGGTGATTCAGGTCCCACACAAGAAACACTGGTCTCACCACCCCACCCCTCCTTGTGGAAAATCAGGAGTGGGGCCCGGTGTTTGGGATGAGGGGAGAAAGACAAGCCCTGCGTGAAGCGGGCATCTTGTGCGGGCCAAAGACGCCCTAACAGGGAGAAGGAGCGCTGATGGCGTGCATATCAAGACCAAGGCTGTGTCTTTTCCACCATCACCAGGAATGGCAGAGAGAGAGACGAGAGAGAGAGAGAGAGAGAGAGAGAGAGAGAGAGAGAGAGAGAGAGAGAGAGAGAGAGAGAGAGAGAGAGAGAGAGAGAGAGAGAGAGAGAGAGAGAGAGAGAGAGAGAGAGAGAGAGAGACTGGGACCCCACCATCACACGCCACAAGACGCATACTACCCAACAACCCAGCAAAACCACATCGCACCCCAAATCACACACCACACCCCGTATCACCCCAAACAGTACCGTTGACGTCAGTCCAGCTGTCCCGCGAGCTGGCACTTCCCGGCTTCAGTTCTCTTTCCAGCACTTCCCGGGCGTGCCCGCTACTCCCGACACAGCTGCTCTCCGCTCTCCGCTCTCTGGCCGTCGTGCCGGGCCATGGGGGGAGGGCGCCGAGGGCACCAGGGGCACGGACAACGGCAGCAGGCAGGAGGCCAGGTCCAGACGACAGGCCGGGGGAGGCCCCTGGAGCTCCACGCGTGACCACGTCATGGTGACTGACAGAGCATCAACAAGGACTGTGTGTGAAATGTGGAATGCCAGACACGCAACTGTCGTTACGTGCAAGCACAGGGACAGAGCTATCTCTAAACGCACTACGGAGACAAGTATCGCTAAATGCTATACCAAGGAAATAGTTATCTCTGATACAATACTGGAGATACGGTTATTTCTAAGTGCAGCACTAGGGAAACATATATCTCTAAGCACAATATGAGGGAAGCAGATATCTCTAACAATTTTAGGCAATAAGAGGGAAACAGAATTGTAAACACTATAACGGAAAATGTATCTCTAAGTTCAATAATCCCGAAACTTATCTTTAAGTGCAGTACGGGGGTGATGGATACCTTTAACCGCGATAATAGGAAAAACGGTGTCTCTTTGAGCAGTTCCAGGGAAAACAGTTATCTCTAAATACAGTTTTAAGGTATAATTATCTCTAAGTGCAATATACAGAAAAAAATTATCGCTAAATGCAATAATAGGAAAATATGATTTATCTCAAAGTGCAGTAATAGCGAAACAATCATTTCTAAGTACAATAACACAGAAACCCGTTGTCTCTATGTTCAGTAATAGAGGAGCATTTACCATGACGTGCAATCCTCTAGTAAGGTAAGGTAATGTTGCTTAAGCCCAGCCGACCGCAAAGGGTCATATCTGGGTTGTCACCGCGTTGAAGTCAACTCACAAGTCAACTAACAAGTCATTCATTCATTCATACAACTCTTTAAAATACATCTTCTACAAATCCATCGCCAATTTTGTTAAAAAAATTTTTCCCACTATAAAATCTCAGATCCGATGAAAAATGTTAACCTCTTTCAAGAATTCAAAGATCGCATAAGGTGGCACATCTCTGAACACGTTTTTCATGGAATCTGCTGTAAAATGTTTGTGTCTCACATCATGCAAGTCCCAGCACTCTAAAAGAATGTTTCATTGTGAGTGGCGCATGACATGGAATGCACCACGAAGATTCTTCACTCTTTAAAAGGTACGAATGAGTAAAATACGAATGGCTGGTGTGCAGCCTAAAGTTCAACGTGGTGTGATGTGTTATTATGTCAACATTCAACGCCTATCTTGTGCCGAATTTGACGAGCTAAGTGACTGCTCGTTCTTCATTTCTATTGTCCTGAGTGTTGTTTATCTGGCCTGAAGAAGACCTAAGAGGTCGAAAACGCGTCGTGTTTTGTCCTGTGATTCGTTTGATCATGTTTGGCAGATACATTACTTAAAACCTTTTATGATACATCGCACATTAGAGTACATCACACCACACCATAGCACATCACATAAGAGCACATCACACAAAAAAGCCACATCACATCATCACATTACAGCATACACATCACGCAGCACACCAACTCACATTAGAGCATACCACACCACTTCACAACACATCATACCACATTAGAGCACGCTACACCGTACTACATCACAACGTATCTCATCACAGGAGAGCATACAATACCACATCACATCACAACACATCATACCATATTAGAGTACACTACATCAAACTACATCACAGCGTATCTCATCGTAGGAGAGCGTACTGTGTACCACATCACATCACAACACATCACACCATGTGACAAAGACAACGGGCTCTTACCGGAGTCCAGCTGATGCAGGTCATCCAAGGCTCCCTCCCGGTTCATCCCGCCAAAGACAAAGACAGTCGTGCCACAGGCCACCATGCCGTGCGCTGCCCGGGCACAGGGGAAGGAGCGCTTCTTCTTCACGCTGCTCCACACGCCCCGATCCACGTCCAGCACGTGCAAGTCGTCATAGAAAGTGCTGCCTGCCATGCCCCCATGCACCATCACTTTGCTCCCCACCGCCACCATAGCGTGTCCGTGACGGGGCTTGGGCGAGTCCCCCCGTGTCGTCATCACGCTCCATCACGTCCGGCTCACTGCGGCATCGTAACAGTGGACCTGCCGGTCCCCGACAGGGTCCGCTCCGGCGTGCCCCCCGCTGTAGACGAAGAGCTTGTTGCCCACAGCGGCCGTGGTGTGTGGTGGGTCCTAGGGGCTGGCGGGGTCCCGGTGGGGGTCTTTGTGGTCCAGGTGTGTGTGGTTGTGTCCAAGACCTGCACATCGTTGAGGTTCCCCGCCTGGTTGGCTCCGCCGAACACGTAGATCTTCCCTGGCTGACTGTGGGGCACAAAGGCTGCGTGCTCGTAGCGAGGCCTCAGGCCTGGGCTGTCTACCGTGTCCCAGGACCGGGAGTTCAAGTCTAGCACGAAGGTTTCGCAAAATGGTCCACTTGGATTGGCCCCGCCAATGAGGTACACTTGCCCTTGTCACCGTCCGTGGATCCTGGCATGAACACCGCAGTGTGGCCCACACGCATGGAGGGGCAGTCTCCTTGGGGTCATCACACTACCACCAGCCCTTGTTGGGCACCGTGTCTTCTCTTCTTGCAGGAAAGGGTGCAGCTCCATGCTGACTTCTGAGACTCCCGATCCTTGTCCTCACTAGGCACCGGTGAAGTCTCCTCTACACCCTTGCTTCTTGCTTTTGCAGAGGGCACCAGTGACGTCTTCTCTACACCCTTGCTTCTTGCTGGCTTGACTTGCTTGCAGAGGGCACCAGTGACGTCTTCTCTACACCCTTGCTTCTTGCTTGCAGAGGGCACCAGTGACGTCTTCTCTACACCCTTGCTTCTTGCTTGATTTCTACACCTTTCTTCTTGCTTTCTTGATTTCAGAGGGCACCAGCGCAGTCTTCTCTACGCCCTGATCCTAGCCTTCAGCACCCTGATTCTCCTCTCATTCTTTCCTTTTCCACGTTCGATGAACACTGTTCAGTGTGTCGTGTTGCTTTCTGTGACACACGAAGGTCTATACTTCTTCTCGACCAACAGCTGTGGAAAGAGCACTTCCTTCAGTGTACAGAATGGTCGTGATGTGTTTCGCTGTGAGTCTGTCAGAAACTAACATCAGCTATTATAGGTCCACAGGCTGGCACTGACGACGAAAAACCACTTCACGTGAACAGTACACTTATTCTGTGTGCCGTAGTATTGAATAGAAAACCGTCACATGTCAAAGCAAATCAAATAGGAAAACACAACAGCATATGATAGGATGTGATTGAAACTTAAGTTGTGTAAAGTGTTCTGTAAAAATCAAACCATGCCCTCCTTCAAAGGTATGTGTTGGCTTTTATCTTTTTTATTCATTCATATTTTGATTGTGTACGTGCGTGCGTGTGTGTACGTGCGTGCGTGCGTGCGTGCGTGTGTGTGCGTGCCTGTGCGTGCGTGCGTGCGTGCGTGTGTGTGTGTGTATGTGTGTGTGTGTGTGTGAAGATCGTCATTCACTAACTGTCAGTGTGCTTGGTAAGACTCAAGCGAAACCAGAACAAAGACTTTGATGTCTCCGACGACGTGTGACGCTGAACAAAGGCTCTGATGTCCCAGATGACGTGTGACGCTGAACAAAGGCCTTGATGTCCCAGATGATGTGTGACGCTGAACAAAGGCTCTGATGTCCGAGATGATGTGTGACGCTGAACAAAGGCCTTGATGTCCCATGATGTGTGACGCTGAACAAAGGTCTTGATGTCCCAGACGACGCGTGATACTGATCAACTGCTTTTTAGTTATAAACGATGTGTTATGTGAATGAAAGGCTTTGACATCCCAGACTGCCTGATAAATATTTAAGACTCTACTATCCTAGACGATGTGTAATCTTAAGCAAAGGCTACGCTGTCCGGATCGTGAGATAAATATCAAAAGCTCTAAAGTCCTAGACGATGTGTAATGCTAGTCAAAGGGTCTGATGTCCCAGACTGTGTTATATATATATATCAAATATATATATATATATATATATGTTCTAATATAATGGATAATGTGTAATGTTGATCGAAGGCTCTAATTTTCCAAATCTAATATCCTAGATGATGTGTAATATTAATCAATGGCTCTGACGTTCCCAGATTCTGAGATAGATATCAAAGGGTCTAATACCCTACACGATGTCATACGTGCTGAACACAGTTGAGGAAGGTGGGCAGAGGGAAGGATCAACAGACTGTCCAGGGAACGTGCTCTGGGGCCTCGTCCATGCACAATGACGACTCTCTCAGCTACAACCGAGTGATCTGAACCTCCTGCCAAGGAAAAAAAACAACAACATCGATACACTGAATAAGAAATGAAAAGTGAAGAGAAGAAAGGAAGGGAGGCAGCTAGGACGAAAAGTATTGATTATTAATGCTTAATGTTCTGAGATTATATCTGAAGATCACTCCCCCGTCCCCATCCTTGTCTCCACCACATGCCGCCATTCTCTCTCTCTCTCTCTGTGTTCCTCCCTCCCTCCCTTTGTAGACACCTATGTACATATAACACACACACACACACACACACACACACACACACACACACACACACACAAACACACACATGCATATATACATGTAATCCAGCCCGAACTCACACTCTACGGGGACCAGACCGCACCCAGCTCATGACTCCCAGATGCCTTTCTGCCATTACCTTTTGGAATATCCACCTCATCTTACCAGAAATCACAAGATCATAGGCTAATGAGCCTTCAAACCTCCTTGCTCCAACCTCGCAATGATTCCCTATCCAGCACCATTCTACAGGGTACAGAAGAGGATGGACATGAATACTGCAATTACTCCCCGTCACAGACCACTCTACAGCGTACAGAGGAAAACGGACATGTACTATGTTAATATCATCTGGCGATGAAAAGACATTAAATAAACCACTGAACATGTATTATGCGATGACTCCTTGTCCGAGACCATTCTACAGAGAACTTGTTACATAGCCTCCAGCCTGTTGCACATGACGACCAACAGACGGCTGTGGTGATTTTCCTGACTGTGCAATTCAAACCCTCTGCCTCAGTATCCTGTTATGGCTAATACATAATGCATGGACACTGCGGACACGGTATGTCTGTGTTTAGGTATCAAACAATGAATAGAATAGTCAATGAAACCGACAAACAAAAACCAAAGCTCTTACCTCGTCACTGCCGGCAGAAAGCTCCGCGTCCACAGTACTGGGCATGGACAAGGGTTGCCTGGACAAAGGAGAATCCCTCAGTGGGAGGGGTTCCCTAGGAGAAGAAGATTCGCTCAATGAGTTGTGTTCTCCGGGTGAGGAAGATTCGCTCAATGAGTGATGTTCCGTGGGTGAGGAAGGTTCGGTCAATGAGTGGTTCCCTGGGTGAGGAAGGTTCGCTCAATGAGTGGTGTTCCCTGGGTGAGGAAGATTCGCTCAATGAGTGGTGTTTTCCCTGGGTGTGAAGGTTCGGTCAATGAGTGGTGTTCCCTGGGTGATGAAGGTTCGGTCAATGAGTGGTGTTCCCTGGGTGAGGAAGATTCGCTCAATGAGTGGTGTTCCCTGGGTGGTGAAGGTTCGGTCAATGAGTGGTGTTCCCTGGTGTGGTGAAGGTTCGGTCAATGAGGTGTCGGGTGAGGAAGGTTCGGTCAATGAGTGGTGTTCCCTGGGTGAGGAAGATTCGCTCAATGAGTGGTGTTCCCTGGGTGAGGAAGATTCGCTCAATGAGTGGTGTTCCCCTGGGTGGTGAAGGTTCGGTCAATGAGTGGTGTTCCCTGGTGGTGAAGGTTCGGTCAATGAGTGGTGTTCCCTGGGTGATGAAGGTTCGGTCAATGAGTGGTGTTCCCTGGGCGAGGCAAGTTCCCTCGGTGAATGGAGACCTTTTACTCAATGTGTCCCCCAGGAGACCTGTTCGCCAGATGCAAGGGGTTCACTGAATAAGTGAGGTTCGTTCGTCGAGTGAGGGTCACGAACTGAGGAAGATTCGCGGAATGTTGTTGTTTCCTTAAGAGAGGAAGATTTACTAGGTGAGTGAAGTGCGCTGTCCACGCTAGGAGACTCAGAGAGAGCAGACGGCAGAGTTGTTACTGGTCCTGACTCTACTGTCCGGGTCTTCACAGTCTGGCCATTCTGAAGCACACCTACAGGGAAGTGTACGTCATGTGTGCCAGAACTGTCTTTAATGTCCTCCACGTTTTTCACCAAGACATGGAGGTCTTCAGCTTCATCTACAGAGGCTGGGAATGAAGGCTCCACACCTGCCCCAGCCTGAGGACCGACTTCATCAAAGTCACTGTCTGGAGCTGAAGAACCGAGGCTGGAACCACTGTCAGAGGAGGTATCTACTGCTGAAGTCACCACATCCTGAGTGAACACCTTAAGGGAAGAGACACCATTCTCCTCCACATCACAACCACTGTGTTCCGGGAACTGATCTGCGGAAGACACAGACTCTGGGTTGTTCTCGACGGATATTCTCACCTCAGAAGAAGAACCAGATGCTGGGGACCTGTCAGCACGCGAAGCGGAAACACCGGACGCAGCTGACGTCTTGTCAGAGCCAAGGTCAAGGTCAGTATGAAGATCAGGGCTGGTCCTCCCGGGCCTTAATTCAGTTCCGGGAATGTAGTGGAGTGAGGGAACGGAGGACTGGGAGGAAGGCAGGAGTGTGTAATGTCCGGGGCTGATCTCTTTCAGTCTCTTGACATGCTGGCGGAAGATGACGAGAGCCGTATCTTCAAAGCGGTGCTGCAGGAAGTAGGCGGGCTCCGTCGTGGCAGCAGAGCGCTGCTGCGCATGCCTGGTATGTGAGGAGGTCAAGGCCGCGTCCTTGGCTGCCGTCACGACCAGCTGTCCACTCCGTCCTGAGGCCTGGGGGACAGAAGATGTACGGCGTCACGAACATGTTTAATTAGTCCCTTAACGGATCACTCCACCATGGCGCCTGGTGGACAGAAGGTAAGTGACGTCACTGACATGCGTACTTTGTCAGTTAATGAATCACTCCACCCTGAGGCCTGGGGACACAGGATATGTGACGTCACCCTAATGTTTCACTGACGCTATAATGACCCACTCCGCCTTGAGGCATGGGAGGGCAAAGAATACTTTATTCTCTGACACGGTTACATAGTCCGTAACTGAGTCACTCCGCCCTGGGGACAAAGGGCAGGTGTCTTCCCTTACAGGTTTCATTAGATTAGTCCGTTTATAGGTCATTCAACCCTAAGGCCTGGGTAAAGAGGATCTGTGTGGTCACTGACTTGTTTGATTAGTCCGTTAATGGGTACTCTGCCATGAAGCCTGGGTACAGAGGATATATGTATATATATATATATATATATATATATATACACTAACGTTTAGTCAGTTAATGAGTCACTCCACCCCGAGGCATGGGACACGACATATGTGACGTCATGTTTAATCAGTCGTTTAACGAATCACTCCGCCTTGAGACCTGGGCGACAAAGGATATGAGTCTGCACTTATTTACTTAGTCCGTTACCGAGTCACTCCACTCTAAGGCCGGAGGGGGGGGGGGGGGGGGGGATGGGGGAAGGCAGAAGACATGTGCCATCACTAACATGGTATATATATATTTAGGGAGTCACTAAAAAAAGGTCTGGGTGACAGAAGTTATAAAAACGTCCCGCATGCTTAATTAGTTTGTGAATAGGCAAAAAAGGTCTGGGTGACAGAAGTTATCAACGTCACCGACATGCTTAATTAGTTTGTGAATAGGCAAAAAAGGTCTGGGTGACAGAAGTTATCAAACGTCACCGACATGCTTAATTAGTTTGTGAATAGGCAAAAAAGGTCTGGGTGACAAGTTATAAAACGTCACCGACATGCTTAATTAGTTTGTTAACGGGTCATTCTTTCCTAAGGCTTGGTGGACACAAGATATGTGTTATTTTCTTATACGTTTGATTAGGCCCTTAATGAGTCTCTCTCTCTCTCTCTCTCTCTCTCTCTCTCTCTCTCTCTCTCTCTCTCTCTTAGCCATAGCCTATGGCTATGGCCTTTACGAATAAATACGTCTCTCTCTCTCTCTCTCTCTCTCTCTCTCTCTCTCTCTTCTTCAGTCTCTCTTCTGTCTGTCCGTCTGTTTGTCAGTCTCTCTGTCTCTCTCCTCTCTCTCTCTCTCTCTCTCTCTCTCTCTCCCCAATCCAGTGATGAAAGCGGGTGGCCCTGTCCATCCTCAAATGTGTAATGACTTGTATTTGACCTCAGTAAAAACATGCGCGCATGAAGTCAGCGAGTCAAAGAGAGGGGGCGGTCACCTCCCTCGTTATTTACACCGAGCGCCCTCAAACAGGTAGAGGCCGAGGTCTCTTTCGACCGATTGCAAGGACGCCAAAAACTGGGCGAATCACGTACACCGACACATATTGATAATACTGATGAATGAAAGAGACGAAGATTGAAAAAAAAAAACCACAACAACAACACACCAGAGACGATGTTTTAACAATCTAGAATCTATTCAATCCAGAATCTATTTCAGCGTCACATTTACACATAAAAAAAAAGACGGAGATGACGAAGATGAAAAAACAGAGACGATGTTTCAACAATCTGGAATCTAACCCAGCGTAATATTTATGCATAAAAGAGAGACGGAGAAAAAAAAACAACTACAACAGACAGCGATATTCCAACAATCTAGAATCTACTTCTACAGCTTCTTTCCGTCTAAATTCTCTTTATCTTTGACGTGAACATGACGTGACTGGGTTAGAAATCAAACAGAATATCTTTTCGAGTTCTGTTCCGCCACTGCGTTTGTCCCCAGGTACCAACATCAGTCCTGTCCCCGACTGGCCGAAGCAACGTTAGCCTTCCCACATCTCTTGGCCGTTGTTCACTGTGGACGACAATAAACACTCAACTATCTATCGCAGAGAGAGAGAGAGAGAGAGAGAGAGAGAGAGAGAGAGAGTGTGTGTGTGTGTGTGTGCTACCTGCAGGAACGGGTGATGACAGAGAAGGGAGGTCAGTCCCCTCCTCTTCTCTTCCCCCCACCCGCCTCCCGTCTTTACTGTTCAGATAATGAACCTTAACTCTAACCCTTGAGCTCAGTCCTCCCCCCCCCCCCCTCCTCCCCCCCTCCTCCCATCGTCTGCACTATTCAGAGGACACAGGTGGCTGGGACGCTGATCCTGCCAGTCTTAGGCTGACACACATCATAAGTATCTTCTGGGAGCTGGCCACCATATCAACAACATCAACACCACCACCACCACCAACAACAACGTACATACACACTATTACACACCACCACCACCACCATCACCACCACTGCCACCTACCCATCCGCTAACACACACACACACACACTCTCTCTCTCTCTCTCTCTCTCTCTCTCTCTCTCTCTCTCTCTCTCACACACACCCACAACACACACACACACACACACACACACACACACACACACACACACCACCACGCGTCTTTCCGTGAAACACTCCTGCAGGTCAGCCCCACTCTGGGGTGTTCACGGCGTGTCTACAGGACCAAGTGAACGGGCACAGCCGACTGTAGGGTCTTCCCGGAGATCAGGACGCGTCATACACTCAGCTGTATCGGGACGTGTTAAAGAAAAAAAAAAAAAAAAAAAAAAAGGACAAAGTCAACGGGGCAATTCTGAAGTTGTTGTGATGTTATTTTCAAGTCGACCACCCTGACCATCCGCAGGACGTGGAACATCATCACGTCCAGGCTATGCCATCGAAGAGAGAGAGAGAGAGGAGAGAGAGAGAGAGAGAGAGAGAGAGAGAGAGAGAGAGAGAGAGAGACAGACAGACAGACAGACAGACAGACAGACAGACAGAGACAGAGAGAGAGGGACACAGAGAGAGCACTTGGGCTGGTTGAAATTGCTATGTCTGCTGATGCCAATCTGCCTGTCTTCCTCCCTCTCTTCCCTCTTCCAATCACTTCTCTCTCTCTCTCTCTCTCTCTCTCTCTCTCTCTCTCTCTCTCTCTCTCTCTCTCTCTCCCCCCCCCCCCCCCCTCTCTCTCTCTCTCTCTCTCTCCCCCTCCCTCCCTCCTGCATGTGTACGGGCTACACCTGCCGTAAACAAGGCTGTTGTGGAGATCTCAACAGGGGGAAAGGCAGTCACCCCGACCGGTGACGAACAGCCGAAAAGTCCGTCGTCAGATTTCACTCCCGGTGGTTTCGGGCGATAGTTGACTCTAAATAAAGTACGTAAGGGAAGTTCTCTCTCTCTCTTCTCTCTCTCTCTCTCTCTCTCTCTCTCTCTCTCTCTCTCTCTCTCTCTCTCTCCGTGACAACTACTTACTACGGAAGAAGCAGTATTCAGAAACGCATTTTAAAGCGACGTTTTCATAGTGCCAACAGAACGAATGAGACTGACTACCTTCAACAAAAACTTACTGTCACAATCACATCCTAATACATACTTCCAGTCCTGTTTGATTAGCGTTCAATGGAAAAATCCAATACCGGTAGTTGTTATGCTGCTCTCTTCGGTGGATTAAGAGGATTTTTTTTTAAGCTTGTTCTCATAATACCGAAACGAGTTCTCTGTATTTCAAAAATGTATGTTGAACTTCATCCTGCAACTGAAAATTTGACTCCGCCAGGGAGGAGGGGGGGGGGGGGGGGGGGAGAGAGAGAGAGAGAGAGAGAGAGAGAGAGAGAGAGAGAGAGAGAGAGACTAGGATACGGGGAAGGAGTGAGAAAACAGCATACAGAGATATGGATATTTTCTTCAATTGTACGCGCCACGGCCACTCATGAAGGCGGCATTGTGAACAAAATCTTACGACCTAAAAACAAAACAAAACAAAGAAGTGGGATTTGTCACATATCTAACTATGCTCATTGACTGATCAATTGCATGAAATTCGCTATTTGCACATAAACGGTACTTCATCATATGCTGTCCTGCAGTTCTTAAATACCTTGTACTGGTAAACAGCCAAACTTCGACTATAGTTTCCTTCGTGATGTCATAAATAATGAAAGACATGGCAATAACAAAGAAAGCTATAGATAATGTTTCAAGGGAATCAACTGAATCCTAGAATGAGACAGAGTAGGGCAAAAAAAAAAAAACACCAAATGAAACTCACTCTTTAGCACTTGCACGCAGTGGGCCAGTAAGCTCACGCTCACTATGTTTCCTGTAACGATCGTAATGACCAACAAGATAAAACTGCTATTCTATTTTCAAAGTAATTTGAAGTTAACTGTCCATTTGAAACGGAAAATAAGTCTGAACACGCTGTACTTAACTGAACTGCTTGTAAAAAGCAAACCCTTCCCTGTCCTGCACATGACGTGACCATTCTTGCCCAGATATTTGTACAGATTTGCAACAGGCATTAAGATACCTTAATAAGTTGAATCTTCCCTTAATTTCTAAATATCCACCTCTTCTGAGGAAAGCAATATTTCTTTTGACGTGGTGTTTTCAGACTGTGATTAGTAGCAGCGCTTACAGTCTACTCCTCGTGTCGCACAAAGTAATTTCCCTGCGACTGTTAGAATTACCTACGTTACCCTTTTCGTGGAAAGGTAGGGCCAAAGATTCGACCCGCTTTTCAAGAAACACTTCCCCCATCACCCTCCAACTCCATCCCCTGCGTCAGCAGTTCTCCAATCATTCCGTTTGAACACCTAGCTTTTCATTTTTTATTTTTATTATTTTACACAGCTTCTATTACGTCCATATGTGTGTGTGTGTGTGTGTGTGTGTGTGTGTGTGTGTGTGTGTGTGTGTGTGTGTGTGAGAGTACGAAAGTGTGAGAGACAGACAGACAGACAGACTGACTGACAGACAGACCGGGGGGAGAGGGGAGGGGGAGAGAAAGAGAGGAACAACAATCGCGGCTGCTGACTTCGCCCGGTCGTCAGTCTGGAAGGAGACTTAAGTGGCAGAGCACCGCGAGGCGGGAAGACCGTTGGCGGTGTCGGACTCCTTCTCTTCCTGCCTTCTGCCACCTCTTCACCAGCTGAACAGGTGCGCCTGACCTCCACCCTCCAACCCCCCTCCACTCCCCCCCCCCCCCCCCCCCCCTCTGCTCCCTGCTTCCCTCCCCTAGCTTACCCCCATCCCTACCCCCACCCTCACACCCACCCATCCCCCACACACAGTTGAGGGGGGAGAATGGTGAGGAGGGAAGGCGTTCTGTTTGAGGCCACTGACCTTTCATTGCTTTTGCGGCCTCTGTGTGTGTGTGTGTGTGTGTGTGTGTGTGTGTGTGTGTGTGTGTGTGTGTGTGTGTGTGTGTGATCAGTGTGTGTGTGTGTGTGTGTGTGTGTGTGTGTGTGTGTGTGTGCGCAGTGTGTGTGAATCAGTGTGTGTGTGTGTGTGTGTGTGTGTGTGTGTGTGTGTGTGTGTGTGTGTGTGTGATCAGTGTGTGTGTGTGTGTGTGTGTGTGTGTGTCTGTGTGTGATCAGTGTGTGTGTGTGTGTGTGTGTGTGTGTGTGTGTGTGTGTGTGTGTGTGTGTGTGTGTGTGTGTGTGTGTGTGTGTGTGTGTGTGTGTGTGTGTGTGTGTGTGTGCGCGCGCGCGCGTGTGTGTGTTGGGAAGAGTGTGCATGCGTGCGAGCTTGTGTACATGTATGCGAGAGAGAGAGAGAGAGAGAGAGAGAGAGAGAGAGAGAGAGAGAGAGAGAGAGAGAGAGAGAGAGAGAGAGAGAGAGAGAGAAGAGAGAATGCTTTATTACATATTGTCTGAAAAAAAAAAAAAAAAAAGAAAACAAGCTGGCAATAACTTAACAGTTACTAACTGGTCTGAGCATTGTAAATGTTGACAATAATCGATGCAGTTACCACAGCAGGGAAGGTCAGAAAGAACTGACGATTACACAGCATCTTCTACCAAGAAAAAAAAAGGACCGCTTGAAATATGGAAATGTAAGAAAGGTGAAATGCTAACGAGTAGGGAATCGGGTAATTCACTTTTTGAACTCAAACATCCCTGAACATTATCTGACAAGGCTATTTTTATTTTTGCACGAGAGAGTTGTCCTTCATGGAAATCAATGTGTTTTCTACCAGTATTTCTTACACAGTTATACAGACACATTCATTTACACGATATACTGCATACACGACGTGTCGGAAGGGAGTAACAGTGTGCCGTGATTCACTGATCTGGAGTAAGGTTTCTGGTTCAACTCACGTAGGTGAGGCACTCCCAAGCTGCAGCCAGGCACACAGGACAGACCGTCATCGACACAAGACAAGCTGGGGCGCGCACATTGGGACCGTCCACCAGTCAGTCTGTGGCAAGCATGTGTTCCAGCCTGACAGTGCTGATGGTCACGATCCTCCTTAGAGAAAAAGTCTGAACAGCAGCCTAAGGATTACAGGGTATATCCTAGAAGCAACCAACAAAGCCAATGTTCTGTAAAAAGAAAGACTTGTCCACGTAATCCCCTTCAACACCCCATCTTATGGCGGACGGTCTCAGAAGGGCGGGTGTGCCTGCAGGTGGAAGGTGCTTTTTACAGCTGTGCTACCATGCTCGGTCGCCTTCAGACGGACAATTAGAAAGTGTCTGGCGTGATTTTCAGGGGGAAACCTTTGCCTTGCCTGTGGAGTGGTCTCTGTTGCATTTCAGCGCGATCCCAATTATACATACTTGCAATACTTATCAAATGTGTCTGAACTACGACGGGCTGGAAAATGAAGTGAGGATGTCGCTGACATGCTACCATTGATGTTCACTTCATGGATCAGTCAGAGAGTGAGACAATACTCCAGTAATACTGGCCATCCAGCAGTGGACATGTTGCCCCTCACTTATCTACAGATCGATGCCAAAATCACGAGTCTTGCGATGTTAGGAATCCAAAGGGCACCTCGTTATAATGTTTGTGTGTTAAGTGATGCCTAGTAAAAAGACTCCTCGGACCTCAGGCCACCAACAACTTCAGCACACTCAGCGGTTCATTCCAGCCTTCAACATGAGACTCGGCTTCATCACATTCTCCATCCGACATCCGATCCCGAGCTTCTGTCTTCTCCACAGAGGGGGATGGGGGAGCAAACAGTCTCTGTTAATTACAGTTGTTGCATTTTACTGTAACTGTCACATACTGCAGCACTCTGATTTACTATTACTTCGTGGAAACCTTCATTATTATGAACTGTGTGTTATGTGACGGTTATCAAATATGTCAGGATTTATCAAGTAATATCATATGACTTGTGTGACGCTCTTTGATTCCTCTGTGGTAAGCTAACAGAGCATCTAGACTTGTGAGTACATAACCACAGTTATTACATCGGACATCAGCAGAAAATATGAGCAACGAATCACTTTGCGCCACAAGCCATATTTTGCATTTTCTCTTTCATCATTTACTCTTGTGTCGTTTGTCACTATATGATTCTCTCTCTCTCTCTCTCTCTCTCTCTCTCTCTCTCTCTCTCTCTCTCTCTCTCTCTCTCTCTCGCGCGCGCGCGTGTGTGTATCTTTGTCTCTGCCTGTCTACTGCCCT